>JACEGR010002489.1:0-127585 GCA_014170235.1 Listronotus bonariensis | reverse complement strand
TTTTAAGGTGATCTGAAATTTCCTATAGGCCAAATATTAATTTTGCACACTTTATGTAGCCCCCAGCACAAAAGTTAAACATATTTATTTGAAATAAAATTTGAACATAAAGAAATCTGGACCCTCCTCCACCCGTTGTGGTATTGTTCTTAAATCAAACTACTTAAATACAAAAAATAGCTTCATTAAATCACACTCGATAACCGGTTATAAAACTACACACAAAAAACACCCTCTTAACAAAACGCAAATATTTATTCCCACCGCGCATTTTACCACCGATTCAAAAGTTAAAAAAGTCACCGTTTTCACGCCCCAAATTTATTGACACACAAAAAACATACGCCTTCAAAATTAACGTCAAATAAATCATCCTTTAGTCACAATGTTGCCAAATGAGGTCGCCCTAATGCGCGTAATTCTGCTTTGAGCCACCCGCTTATTATATAACAATGTAACCGACACCCCCTGTATGTTAAAATAAAAAATACCAGTGTCATTTAAATAGATGAAGACAGGGTTGGATTTGACCTGTTTTTATATTGCTAGTACTTAAGTTAAAGGAAGCACAACTATAGCAGGGCTCAAATTATTTTAAAGACAATTCTAAAAACAAATTTTGGCCAAAAAAATGTTAAATAATTGATTATTTAGGGTGGTACAGTTCAAAGTCGGTCTATATAAGGTCGCGACATTTGGCCATATTGCTTTGACGTGTTATGACGTCACATCTCCCATTTTTCGGCCATGTTGTTCAGTGCCGGAGATATACAGTTTATTGTATTAGTAGAACAACGATTTACACAACAGTTTTTAATTATTATTAAGTTGTAAATTCGTTTACTTTAAATAAAAGACATTTGGAATTACATCTTTCAACAAATATCACTATCCAAAACAATGCAAAATAAAATGCGCAAATTCTAGACGCCACTGGATTGATCATCAGTTTTGATTTTACCCAGTCTTGCCAATCTTTCTCCGTGGAGTGCCCTTCCTTGCGTCCCCGACCTCGAATCGCCTAAAAGTTGATATAAGATATAAACTAACCTTGGGTACAGTTTACAAAAGGTTCTGTACGGGGCTTCAAAATAAGATAACACTCGACTACCCTCTCCATTTAAACGAACATTCTAAAAGTACGCCCAGCTGTCACACATGACAATTGACGCTGTCATTGTTATGTCAAAAAATACAGACCATTCTCTATGTAATTAAATAAATAAATAAAGAGGGTCTTTTATTTTAAGGAATTATTGTAACAACACAGCCACAGAAATCTGCTTTTATTCTCTGATAAAAGTTGATTTAACACATTCTTTTTTAATTAAAAATCAAATAACTCCGTATTTTGATATTGTAGCTTATCATGTTTTTACAACACCAAATCGTTTTTAATTTTATCACAACATACTGATCGGTGCAGATGTTAGAAGGAAAAGTCCTCACTGTGTAGCCCTTTTTGTTTTTTTATATTATACAACCCCCTATCATTTTCAAAATACCAAAATAAGAAAGAAATAGTTTTTTTTTATCGAAGTAGGCTTGATTATTTTAACTCATGTTTTCACGTGTATGACATTTTAGGGATATTTTCTTTGTTAGCTGCTTAAAGCCGCGGTAAGCACTTTCATTTTTTTGACAAATCAATGACGTCAGTCTTACAGCAGCTCACAGCGGTTGTTAGCGGCCTCGGGAGATGTCTAACCACTGTCTAACAGGTTGAAAATACAAAGAGGGGGAAATATAGCCGAATTTAAGGTTAAAAGTCAAACAAAATTGACTAAATGTATACTAATAACAATAACAATAATATGTGTGGAAACCATGTGAAGGATTAATTCAACTGCAATTGAAAGTATTGTGCATTTTTGTTATAAAACGGGAGTTACCATTTTTTAGGTTATATTATTATTTTTTTAATGTTATTTGTCATTGGCGGTAAGCGTTTTTATTTTTTCGATTCACATTTTAATGACGTCAGCTGTTAGACAAGCTTGTTAGCAGCTGTAAGACAGAAGAATTAGAAAAATATCCCTTTTCATACATCAAAAACAAACAATTATTCTCGCGACATAACAGTAATAAGTCCGAAGAGATGATCAAATTTTTAGCCCCATCTATTGAGCGGCCCAAAATGTGAAATTTGAGGTTGAAAACAGCTTTTGAATTGGTCACCAAATGGTGATAAATGGTCACTAAGCGTGACGAATTGGTCATCCATACACCAACTTTTACAGTGTGTTTAAAATATCAAGGTCATCAAAAAAATTTAAGCGCCTCAAATTAATCATACATAGCTCAATCACAAAGGATGCAATTGGTCACATTGGTTGGTATGAATAATAAATTGGTCAGCAAGATAAAGAAAGATTTGTATTAGAAGAAAACAATTTTGTGAACGGCTCGAAATTAAAAAAAAATTGATTCAAAAAACAAATTCTAAAAACTAGTCAAAGAATTGTCATGGGTATAAAAAATTTGGTCAAAGATACAGGAATAAATATAAATAGTTTAAAATTTTCAGGTCACTAATTGCGACTGACTAATTCGTGACCAATTTATTTAGCATTAAATGGGCACTGAATGTTGCGCTATTGAAATATTCTTATGTAGCAATTAATGAATTTAAATTTATTTCTCCTAATTCTTTTTTAATGCTGACCAATTACCGTGACCTAATGACCAATTGTGACCAATTCGTGACCAATTGTTACAGCATGAAATGACCTCAGAATGTTAATGTTGAAGTGCTAAATATGTTTATGTAGGAATAGTGACCTTGAAATTTTAAACTCTCTAAAACCCAAAGCACCCAGTAAAAAATGCAAGTTACTTACTGAATGAAATACCTACATTTTACTCTCAAATCCACCCCTGGAGCCACCCTCTTATTAGGCCTTTTTTATCCATCTATTAGAACGCACTGAACAATTGAACATCGAGAGGAGCGTGTGAACTTCAGAGATTATCCAGTGGGCCGTCGGGATAGAGTGATATATTTATAACAGTTGACAATTATAATATGGAAATGGCCACTCGATACCACCATGATTGCTGATCTGAGATTTGGAATGAGTGTATTAGTTTATTAGAGCCCATTCAAAGAAATGTAACTTTTATTGTTTGAAGGGTGGCTTAGGCGTGTGAATTTTTAAAGCGAGTAGATAGATACATATCTCCCTAATTATATCATTAATAAAGTGATATAATTACGGGAAAAAAAGTCTTTTAATTTTTTATTGTTTAAATTTTAAATGTACAGGGTTTTTTTTTAATATTTTGCCATCTATTTTTTGCCGGCGTTGTACATTTAATTTACTGGCATTGCCAACACTCTTTAATGGCAAGGCATTGGCAAAAAGGTATCAAAAAGACGCGAAAGTGGGCAATTGGCCGTTATTAGGCCACGTGTTGCAGATAAAGTGATGGCATCCGTCATTAATAAGTTATTGGCAAAAAATGCGTTTAAGATGATGGCATCCATCATTAATAAGTTATTGGCAAAAAGATAACAAAAAAGACACGAAAGTGGGCAAATGCAGATACTCCCAAGCAGCAAGCTGACGTCTTATTGACGAAAATTGTCGCATATACTTTTTTTAAAAGCTAAAATGATGCGATATTTTATTTGAAAATTAAAATAGGAAAAACTCCTTACTGCATGCAATTTCCTTGCAATGCAAAGTACCATCTCTCGGAACACTGTCCAACTTGAGATGCAGATTTTTACACTAGCCGAAGATATTTCTTTCAAAGCTAAGTGAGATCACCTACCGCAGACCGCTCTCGAATTATTTTTGTCTAATGGGTACGGTTTAGACGATAAAAGCGAAGATATTGCAGAAACGTAGTAGTTTATTGTCCATTACGCCATCTATCGGTATGTCAAAAAACTATTAAATATATATAATATTTTTATTAACACGTCTTTAAAACTTTTAATAAAGTTTTAAACAAAATGTTTACAGCTCCTAACAGTCTACTTGAATATCTTGCCTTCTCGACTAGCCATCACCAATTAATCACACAACACACACTTATTAGGTAATGAATACATTTAATTATGTCTATTAAAAAACTCTTTTCTTTAAAAAAGAAACTAAAAAGCTAGAAAACCACGTAGAAAACAAATGCACAAAGCGGTCACCTTCGGTCGAAATTAACGTAGCTAATTTTACCATCATTTTATTTTTATTCGCTCCAAAATACATAATAAACATTTTGTTTGACCTAATTTTTATTTGCATGATTTTTAACAATAAAATGTTATGAAAAGGCCATTTCCTTTAAATTATGTAAAAAACATAAAATAATGTTGTTTAGCTGCCATTATAAATAAAACAGATCAAAAAATTGCTTTAATGTTAGTTAAATACCAATGTTAATAATATGGTTTAAAAAGTATGAATATGCGTTGAAGGTTTGCCTTCAAAAATCCAATATTTATTTGCCTGCAACAAAACGCGTGCTTTATTTAATCAGGATTGGTATGCCGCCATTTTTGTATGCTTGCCGGCAATTCGCCTGCATGTAAAATTTATTGGCAATTAAGTGTTTATTTAGGGTTGACTTTTTAATGCGTATAAGATGTTGGCATAATATTGCCACCAATTGCCAATGCTTTACCATCAATGCCAATATGAAAATGTACATTGCCGGCAAATAGTGTTTGCTCCGAAATGCTAAAAGCTATGATAAAAATTGACCTATGATATGCAGGGTGCTTAACACTAACCATGACCCCAAGCCTATATGAAGAATAAAAAATAAAAATAATAAAAAAAATATAAAAAGAAAAAAAGTTGTTACCAATCCGAAATTTGAACTCCAAACCTGTGTTAAATCTTAATAATAATATTGAAATAAGCCGTGTTTATGAAAATTTATATTTTAATTGATAATATTTTAGTTTTAGTTCTATGAAATGATCAGTGTTTTTGCCGGTAAGCTACTTCTAGTCTTTCTTTTCCAGAAAAATTTACATTTTTTTAACTTATAAGAGCTTCGACAAAACCTTCGTAGGTGTCAAGAGTGTCTCCCAGTTTAATTTATGTTTGTTGATTTATAATAAAAATAATATTAAACAATAAAACGATCATTGATTAAAATCAAGATAACTTTAACCATTATTCTGCGGTTTTCAATAGATTTTTATAAACAAAACGTCCGGACTACGGCATCTACCGATAAAATAAGTAAAAACCGCCGGTACCTAATAACAAAAATAAGTAAAAACCGCCGGTACCTAATAACAAATTAATAAACATGTATGCGGATTTCATAGACGTAAATAGATAAAACCACCGGACGGCGATTTTCTTCTTACAATTAAGCAAAACCGCCGACGGTCATTTAGCCACTGCCCTAAATTTATTCAAAATTTAAAAATCCTACAGTAGCGCGATTATCCTATTTTAAACACGGATACCATGATAACTCAACGACCAAGCTCAATATATGATGTATGAATTAATGCTTACAAATTTACAAATCCATTAAAATGCTCATTATAGCTTGGATTATATCATTGAAACAGAAAGCATCTAATTAATTTGAATAATGGTTTATAAATAAGTCGAAATTAATGAGGAGAATATTTAAATTTCCAACAATTATGTATGAAACTGCAAGTCAGAGTCGCTAAGTGGTCTATCTTTTGCCGCGGGGTAAATATTGAGTATCATTTTATTGTCGACCCTAGTTTTTAATGGAAATGCTAAATAAAAACGGATGCATGCAGTTTGAATGAAAATAAAAATTATTGTTTGACAGAAACTGGTTGTACCTGAATGTTACTAATTATTTTGCGGTATTTATTGGCCGGCCGCACACATCCTACTTTTAAGCCAACCGCAAATATCCTACTTGACGACATGTTTGACGGGACGTTCGATCCAAATCGCGGTCATAAAAACCTATAATCAATCGTCTCCAAAAGTTCGATTAAAGGTCGGGCCATACATAACCGCAACGAGCCCGTGGCCATGCGTTTTCCTGGTAAAAGGTAGGGGATGCGGTGCAAAAAGTTTTGTATTTAATCAAACTGCAGTAATATGACTCAATTATACCATGCTTTAAATTACACCTGCTCATAAAATAAACCTTCACAAATAAAATAACACAGTTTTAAGGTTTGGCCACACATAACCTCACCGAGGCCTGCATCGTAGCACAGCCGTGTCTTGGTTTTGAAATGAACCTTTGTAATCAAATGCCGTAGGATTAATATCACCGCTCCGTGTCCGATCACATACCCCGCACCACATTTTAACAAGTAAATAAACATCACCGACCAACGGTTATACGTCACACCGCTTCGGCTGCGACGCATTTCTAAGTTAGTTCTGGTTAGTTATAAAAACAAAAAAGTAACAATAAAATTAATTTTACATTTTTAATACTTATAAAATCAATTTTTCTTGTATTGTTTGTTTACAACAACTAACCTTTAACCACTAACTTTTATTTTTATACGTAATGAACTGAAATAAAAGGTGACGCCCGGTAAACTCACAGCTTAGTTCGGGAAACATCGGCGCTATCCGATTCATGTATGATTTCATTGGCTGGGTATGTTTCAGACCGTACGAGACACAGTCGTGCTAAGGTACGGGTCTTGTGGGACATCAGTGCGGTTATGTGTGGAACTAACCAGAACTAACCAGACTTTACCTACACTACACTCAAAGTGGATAAAGAGAACAGAGATAAGTGGGAAAATCTGTTTTATTTAAACAAAGAGATATACATACATAAAACAATAAATTTAGCTTGACAAAAATGCTTTTATATTTTTGAGGACATGAAAAGTGCTTTTGAATTTTCCGAATTTATTTGCCCCACTTTCCTCTATTACCGTGAATCCGGGCTCAATGCGGTTAAGTGTGACCCGACCTTAAAAACTAGAATTTTGCGGCGGCCGGCCATATAGTATTAAAGAAATAATATATTGAAATATGTATGTGTAAAACGGCCCAGAAATTCCGGAAAATTAAAAACAATAGAAAAATTGCAAATTTCAAAACGCAAAATAACGGTTTTAAATTACCTACAAAGAGCAAACGCCGTGTTTGGGTCCCATTTAACTTCCCATTGATTACTCATCATCTTGCATTGAACGGAATATCATCCTTTGTAGGCCGCCACACAGTAGTCAGTGGGGTTAGCGTTGTTTTATTTCTGTTCTTGACACACAAAAGGGTCTGTCTGCTCGTCTGTGGCGTATCGGGTGTCCCTTTATTATATCGCTTTGATAAGAGCACGTTTTACCATTTAATACGTACCTTTTCATTGAGCATGCCCCTCTGGTGGAGTTTGGGCTTGGATGAAAGATTACCGGTTGTTGAATCATTAAGTAAAGTTTTGAAGGTGTATGATTTTATTTACTCTTTTAGTTAGCGATTATTTGATATTGTTGATCCCTGTTAGTGTTACCCAAAACTAGCTGCTACTAAAAGCAGGTAATTAAGCAGATTTCACTGGAACATCCTAGCACTACTGCAGCGACAAAATACTCACAAAGGAAAAAATAGACAAATATAAAAATAGGACAAAAACCATCGACCTAAACAAGACGCAGAATATGCCAACAAGTACTTACACATCAAAACAACATTTAAACCCCAGACAACTTTGAGAAACATTCTAACAAAGACATGATCGGACAACAAAATATCAAATAACAACTGTACTTACCAGATTCCCTGTCAATTGTGGAATGTGGTGAAGTATATGTTGGGGAAGCAAAAATATTAGAGACATTTTGCACCCCTTATTTTGCAATTCCGTTGTGGTTAACTTTATTCTGAGACTGCGCAGTAACGCAAACATGATCCGTTATCGTTATTAACCATACCGGACTCCTTTAATTACGGATGAATACCGAAGAGCTTATCGTTATCTTTATCGTTATTGGTAAACTGCGTGGTTGCCAAATTGATAAAATTTTAATATCGATTATTTAAGAAGGTTGAAATTTTAATACCGTATTAATTAAAATATTATTGATACATAACGAATAATTAGCGAAAAATTCATAGCAGTAAGAAAAATAAAATAGTGTAAAGAAATTAAAACGGACTTGCATTTTTAAGGATGTTTTAAATCAGTAATTAATTTACATGTTACAATCTGGCACACTTGCTTTTTTGCTTATACTGTATTGTTTACATCTACTTTAAAAAACAAAATCAAGGGAACTGTTTGCATATATTAAAAAATCAATATATAACTTATGGAGAATAAAAGTAAATACTGATTTTTCGCAAACTTTAAAATCGGCGAACCACAGGCAAAAATAAGGTTATGGGTCGAAAGCGCAGACGCAAGATAAATTTCTTAAAAGAGGTTGCAAAATCTCTGTCTAAAACTGCTGCCGTAATCGTTATGTTTAATAACGATAACCATAAGGAGGCCAAAAATAGTCTGTTATTTTAAGAGGTGCAAAATGTCTCTATTATTTCAAATTAGAATAAGGTAACATAAAAAACATACGAAACGAGGTGAACCGTCAAGATCGGGTGTGACTGAACATGCTTGCTCAAAATAATTTCCCACATACAGTGGTCGGAGCTCAAAATTATCCATAAAGAAGAACACTGGAGAAAGAGGAAATTTAAAGAAACTGCTGTGATTTTAAACAACAAGAACGTATTTAGCAAACCTAGTTTTGATATACAGGTGAAAAGATTGATCAAGCTTCGGTAAACAACTTCTTATATGACAAATATAGATTTAATAACGGATACCATATTTTTTTATTTAATTTAAATTTGATGCTAACCTGCATGATCACTGATTCGCATTCACTGTCCAGCGATCAGATGATAAACGGTATTTTACCGTTTGGAAACTTTTAGTTTGGGCACTTAATAAAATTTTACCTAACCAGACCCTTTTTTCTGGTTTGGTCCCCTGGACAAAATGCATAATTATTTCTTCTTGTTTGGTACCCTAAAGGTGTGCATATAATTTAATAATTTAATCAGACGTATTCATTTTAAGTTAACATAAGCGCTGTAATGCGCATAAACCAAAAGCAAATTTGAATTAAATCCATGTGTAAAGACTTAAATCGGTGTCAGTCTTATTGCATTACAATAGTTCTGTTATTATTACAAAGTATAGGTGGAAGAATTTGGTTAGTTCTGGTAAGCAGATCCTTTTTTTTATTCCTTAATTAACACCCAAGACTAATACATACTCTATAAATTCACTTAGGAATTTTATTCCCACCTTCAGGGTACCAAACAAGAAAAAATAATTATGCATTTTTGCCGAGGTAACCAAACCAGGAAAAAAAGGAAATACGGTCAGGTCAAGTAAAATTTTATTGGGAGCCCAAACAAGTTCCTAAACAGGGAATAAACCGGATAAATGTGATTTCTTTGCGCTCAGATGAACCAAATCGCAGTCGCTGTTTGCGATATTGCTCGTGTGGAGACTGAACACCAAGCGCGAGTAACATTAGGTTTGTTCCAGCAGAATGTTGAAAACATATTAGCAACAATCGTAAAACACAGAAATTGTTACAAACATTAATCAGAAATGTTGGCAACAGTTTTCTGCTGGAACAAAACTAGGCACAAGGCGTACAAACTGCTTATACGTTAATACAAGAAAGATTATGTTAACAATTTGTCAGTAATGTTTGAAGAAAGTTTGCAAACTTTTCAAACAGTTTCCAAAATGTTTCCAACATCTTAAAACTAGTCCTGGAACAACAAACAATTGTATAATGTTACAAACATGGCAATGCTGGAACGACAAATTTGACGTGCGCAGAATCTGAACGGTTCCAAACATTTCTGACAGCTTGCTGGAACTAACCTATTTTCACACAAAAAACTTAAATGGCCGATTCCTTCTTAAGGGTTTTTCCCGTGACGTCACCCATCAGCTGATTGTTGGGATTCTACAAGGACTCGGTTACAACCATATCCACACACATTTGAAGGAGAATCATGTCGTTTGGTGGTACCAACCGTAGGGAATGTAAAACTTTTGGCAAAAACGTGTCATTTGTACGGAAAAATTAAAACCAGTCCTAATTTCGAGGTGATAACACATGAGTTTTAACCCTTATCCGGTTCTCACCTAGGTGTGAACACCCCTAGGTGAGAACTGGTCAACTACTCAAATATCTTAAAAACGGTTGCTCAGAGCGATTCTTACATTTGTGCGTAACCATGGGAAAGTTTACAGGCTTACTTAGATGGCATATACACGGTAGCACAAGAAAGTTGGGACGTTTTAGAGAAATTGTAAGTAATGTATGTAGTGCCCCTCTGGACTGCACATAAAAATTAACATCGGATATATAATAGTTTATATCAAAAAATCTTACTTATTGTAAAACTTCAATAAATTCTAATATTCTCTGTACAGGGTGTCAAATTGTCTATGAATCAGAGCGGCTGACTTTCCCAGTATCAGAGTCATTTCCTGTACTCTGTATATCTGTATATTTACATTTACCCGGTAAATTTATTTTTTAACTATTTTGTATTTTGTAAAATAAAGGAATTAAAGGAGGTGTAAATTTGTATAAATTTATGTAAACTGTTTATGGAATGCTGTTGAAACTGCACATATTTAGTGATTTAGTAAAATAATACACTGTATGTTGCATATAATTTCGCGCCATTAAATAGGAACATTTTCTTTGATGAAACGTCACGCCTTTAGATAGTTAAATTAAATCGTGATCTTGAAATTTTTTCAACACTTCACCATGAGCACAAAATTACTACTCAACTTTATTAAAAGTATATTTTAAATGTTTACAACTCTTCACCTCGGTTAAATGCTCAGTTTTATAGAGAACGTCAAAATGAAAATGTTAAAAAAACTTTTGTTTACAACCATGTATATAATGTTGACATTTTGGACCTTTTAAAGTTTAAAAGTGTTACTTTGCTCCCGTGGGCCGAAAGTTACAGTAACCCTAGCAACAGTCGGAAAAATTCAGAAGTTTGACATCTTCTTTGATATTTTAGATATCTCTGTGACACCTTTACATGCGTAATTATTTGATAAGTAAAATTATTTTTCATACAACTTCTATGTAGAACGCCTAAAAATGCACCTTAAAGTCATTTTGAAAGTGACGTTTTGTACATGCCGTGTGCAACCTTTGCGCACGCTTACTTGAAAGATAAAACGTTTAAATTTACCTTACGATTGGTAAGGTAGTAGGACACCTGTTAATATTAGAGAATTATTGCACAGTGAAATAAGGCCAGGCACCAATAATACCGGCCTTATTTTGACATCTGAGCTTGCGCAGATGCATGGTAGGATAATGACTCCATTAATAAGTATAGTGTCCGGCTTTATTTATGTCGGTTTTAGGTCGTGCCTTATTTTGACCATATTTTAACTTCGGAACTGTTCGTCTAACCGAACGGTTGCCGATCACAAAATCGAAAAGCTTTTAGAAGTAAAAATACTTAAAACCTTGCTTTTTCAAATGGATTTCTGTAATTGTGTTATAAAAAACCATACAACACATAACAATAAAGAAAAACTACTAAAAATGTTTTCTCATTTTTTTAAGTTAATGGTACGGTTAACATGATTTGCAATAACTCTAAATTATGAGTACAAGCAGTATTTAAATAAGGCCGGTATTAATAATTTCCGACCCTAATAAGGCAACTTGCAATAATACTCCATTATTATTAAGGTTGTCTTTATTTGGTTGTTACCATGTAACATATTTGTCACTGTAATATTATTTGAAAAATAAATTTACCTAAAAATCAGATTTTCCTTAATTTAATGTTTTTCTCGTAATATTGAGCCCACCAGTGAATCTAACGACCCTTTGGAAATAGCGAAGCAAGCTGCAACTATATCATTGAGCTTATTACCTGAAAAATCACGAGAAAGGTTATTAAATTGCCTATAATAAGTTTATGGCTTGGAGAGACAACAAAAATATTAAATTCTTCTCTGAAAATGCAGCATTAGTCTATTTTGAAGAACTTTCAAAGAAATATAAGTCATCCACTCTCTGGTCCGAATACTCAATGTTGAAAAGTACGCTGAAGTTAAAAGAAAACGTCGATATGGGTAGTTACATGAAACTGGTTGCTTTCCTCAAAAGAAAATCAGAAAATTATGTTGCAAAGAAGTCAAACATTTTTACAGAAGTGATTTTCATCGGTTCCTATCTGCTCCAGACCAAAAATATTTGCTTCTTGTTAAGGTATTTTATATTAGATAATAATAATTTAATAAATTAGGAGCTAATAGCATATTTTAACTTTTAAGACCGTTGTGGCAATTGGATTAACATAAACTTGTAGACGGGATAAGCCCTGTAGATTAACGATTGAGGAAATCGCCTCTTTGCACACTCGTGTGACAATAAACTATCACACCCGTGTGTAAAAGCCTTTTTCAAAACTTGCTACACAATATACTATTGTTTGGTTAACATATTTTTAACTAAAAAATAATTTAAATAGTAGTTCAAAAGCAAAAAAAGGTTGTTAATTAAATAGTATAAAACCTCGGTGAAAAGTTTCATTTTTTTCTCGAGAAATGGTTCACATGGTTTACCTCTGCGCTGCGCACCTCTGTAATGATTCCCGCACTGCGCACGCCTGTAAACCGTTCTTTTCTCTGGACAGTAATGAAACACTTTCCACCTCGGTATGTAATGTACTATTCCAGTATAGAACTGATTTGTAAACTTAATTGTACTCGTTTATCTAATTTTGTTAAAATTAAGCAGTATTTTTTAATGCATTAAAAGGGTAATTTTGCCCTAATTCGGTTAAATTAAAAGGTTAATTAGACACCTTAAAAGGATCTAAACGAATATTTCAAGAAAAAAAACTCGCGCCACTGATTTTTATGCAACTTTTATATTTTCATTTAACTGAGCAAGAAAAAAAAATATTTTTATATTGCTTATCTTGTTTACTAAAAAAAAAAAAAAAACATTTAATTGCATATCCCTGGACCACACAAAAACAGAAACAATTTTCTTTCGGAAAATAGTATTAATAAATTTTTATTATAAAACATGTAAAAACAACAGCAAATACTAAATTAAATAAAATTAGCATCTAACCTAACGAATATAACTAAATTAAGTGTTTTATATTTTCAAGTGGACTTTTGACGTGACAACGTTTTATAATTCGATGGACCCGGCTGCACGCATAAAAACATGACTCACGTGCCGTTACCTCGCGCGTTCCATTTAAGGCTTGAAGTGCAAGCGAGGCGCGGAACGAGCAACAAAGAGGCACAATCTTTGTGTTCAGCATTTGTTTCTCTTACTTGAGTGAGCGTGCAGTGAAAAGTAAATGTGGTGTCAATTGTTGTTTGTTGTAAGTTTGTATAAGGATGTGATACAAAGTTACCCTTATTTTTAATGCCTAATAGGACAAGGTAATAAAAGATAGAGGTTTCTATTTAAAAAATTGACTTTTAAGGGTTTTGTCGTAATAATTTTTAACGAATATTTTGACCACTCTGTATTTAATACTTGTGAAAATGTCCGCTAAAGTAGTTCTTTCTCTACGAGAAATCCTACCCCAACTTATATTAAAGGATTTTGTTTGGAAGAAATGAATGGTTATGGTTGCAAACGTCATTTTTGACATAAAATTAAAATAAGTCAAAAAACGTTTGGACTTCGGTATAGAACATTATACATAAATTATGTTTAGAATTTTAAGCAAAATCTAAAAAAAAAAAAGATAACCTATAGGATGTTCTATTTAAAATAGGGAAGTTGATACTAACTTCCGGTATAACCGGAGGAGGTAGAGCTGTCAAAATATTTTAGTTGACCACTGACTTTATATTGAGCAATACATCCGGATCAGTGGTTACGGCAAAACGCACAATTTATCTGGATGATTTTAAAAAATTGCGGATAGACTGGCAGACACATTTTTATTCACGTTAAGATGTATGAAATATCAGTGCATATTAATTTGAACAGTATGCGTGTTCAAATTAACACTACACGGTGTGTAATCTGACTGAAAAGCAACCGGCAATTTTCGCATTTAGAGGAAGCCGATTCGTGAACTTGCTTTTGGTGTTCTTTTGCCGTTCGTGATGTTTCACATCGGCCTGTTTAAAACGTTTCACTAATAAAGTGATGTTATGTGAGCGGTATTCAAGGTGTGTGAGATATGGGAATGATACAACATAAAATTAAGTAGAGGATTTAAGTTGTTGTTTAAAAAATCTTTTTAAAATTAAAGGATATGAGTTAGTGGTATAACCCAGACGTGAAATTTATCAATACATATGCCATTCCAAGTAATTGATTTTTCTACAGTTATAACACACGCACTAACTTCTGTGACCTTCCAGATGCAGAAACAGTAACAACTACGAACTTTACAAGTTATACTACAGTCTTATACTACGTTCTTAAATATTTACATCATAACTTTTTATTTTGACAGATATCGCAAAGCTGGGGCGCCATTTCATAGACAATCAAAAACTTTAAAAAATAAGGTACTCTTTATTAAAGTCGATAAATCTCACCGTTTAGGCACCAATAGACATCAAAGTTTTCATCAATTTCAATCAAATTACCTACATACATACAGGGTGTCCAGTAACTTAACCTAAAGATTCGACAACAAAAAATAAGAAAAAACTTCATATATAATGATGTAAATAAATTTTAAGTTTTAGATAAAGTACCCTCTGGCGGTATTTAAAAAAGTACTTTTGTCTTAAAATTTTAAAATCTGAAAGCTCGATTTGTGTGCCAAATACCAACTGGATTGGTTAAAAAATAAATGCAATATGGCGAAAAAAACAAAATAAAAATTGAACTTTGACGGCTTGTAACTCGAAAACGAATGACATTTTAAAAAAATATATATGAAGCTCTACCCTTATTTTGTCAAGTAGAATCACCCCCTTAAGTTTTGTGATCGATTTTTGAATCACCCTGTATAGTAATTTAATTTTTTATATGGGACAATATAATATCATTCAAACACATGCAATATATTTTCCTTGCCAAATTAACCTACAACATCGACTCTATTAGTCTCTTTATTTCCTTAACAAATCAAAATCCGGAACAAATAGTAAAAAATATACCTACCAGCCCTTAGTGTGAATACTTGACAATTTTACCGAATACAAAGGACTGTTAACAACGCCCTTTTATAAAAATGGTATATATTTAATGTAGTTTTTTTACAGTATTGTTGAAAGCAATAGTTATTTTTTTGTGGTTTCTAAGCAAAATAAAAGTATATTTTCATTTTTGTAATTCAATATTTTTTTATTAGAAAAAGTTAGCTTTTAATTAATTTTTATAGGTTTTTTATTAAGGTTAAGATAGAGATATACTTGCGAAAAGGTATCTTGAAAACATCAAGATAGTGATGTAGTTTATTCCCGTTGGGAGAATTCTCGTTTGGTACCCTAAAGGTGAAAATATAATTCTTTAGTGGATTTATAAAGTTGTGTATTAGCCTTGGGTTTAATTAAGAAATTTAAAAAAAAACTTGCTTACCAGAACTGACCATATTCGCATTTGGCTAATGCGCAATATAGCGCTCATGTAAACTTATAATGAATATGTCTGTATAAATTATTAAATTATACATATGTTCACCTTCAGGGTACCAAACAAAAAGAAATAATTATGTATTTTGTCCAGGGGACTAAACCAGAAAAAAAGGGTCAGCACAGGTAAAATTTTATTAGGTGCCGAAACGAGAATTCCCCAAACGGGAAGACACTAGTGTTATATAAATAGGCCCATATTTAATTCATTCTGAAAGCGATGCCGCCAAGTACACAAAAATTATAAAGTAAACAAACCTTTTCGAATGCAAATAGCCTCGGACATAGCCTGATTACATATTTTTAGATAAATAATAAAAATACATTGCTAAAACACGTATCACCTACTTACAAAACATTCTCTTATTTCGCCTCTGTCATATTATAAAACCGGTTGCACGTGGCGTGGTAGCAGAAAACTCGTCGGGTTAAATATTTTTTGCTGCAATAAATCATTGTTCACAAAAGGGTTTCTTTATTTTATCATTTTTTGTGTACTTGGCGGCATCGCTTTCAGAATGAATTAAATTTGGACCCATCTTTACCAATATACTCACTGCTTTATTTATAAAAGTGATATACAGGGTGTCCCAACTCCATTTATACACGTAATTACTCTGACCTTGCATATAGTTAAGTTATATGAAAAACTGTGTTTGTAAACACCTTACACTTTAAAATACAGATAAAAACGGTTTTAAATAATTTTACCATATTTTAAGAATATTCTCAAACAAATAGAAATTTTTATTAAATACAAAATGATGGTATGCATAAAAACGATTACAAGTTATCGATTTAAATAAGGTATACCTACTTTTTGTAGAAAAAAAAAGATGAAGGAATCAAAACGGTCAAAGCAAAATGTCAAATTTGTCACCTCTGTCAAAAATTTAAAAGAAAATCGTAAATTATACTAATTTATTAATTACATCAGTTTACACTGAAACTGACAGAGATAGGACTGCCCAAAACGTTGTGTAAGTAGTTATAATAAAGACAATGGAAGTCGATATTCTTTCAGTATCACTCATGAAGAGTCTTTGTTTACCGCATTCAAACAGACGTTAAAAAATCGTCTCACCCTGTATATTCCTGACTTACTGAACAGCCGTTTACCTATGAAAGAAAAAAATAGTATGAGGCTATTTTGTTGACCTATTAGCATTGGTAAAGTTATAATTGAAATACGTTTTTTACTCTAACATTAACAGTCAATACCTTTCAAAAGAAGCGTAATATAACTTTTTATATACAGTGTGTCCCAGGATAGAGTGTTAAAAGAGGACACAAGACCAAAAGTTTTGGATTTTTAAACGTCCTTTTGGAAAAACTGGTCGCATGGTCCAAAACTGATCAATACAAAAATTTTACTTACGATATATTATTACGATACGATTAGTAATAACTAAGTTATAACTGAAAATATGAAAAATGACCAAGAGTAAAGTACCTTTACTTTATTTTTAACAATAGGACAAAATGTTATACGAAAATGTTGTACAGAATTAAATTTTATGTCAAAATTTAAATTTAAAGAATTAAAGTAAAGAATATATTTTTGTCAATTTTCTACAATATGCATTAATAGTTTTTAAAATACTTGCTTAAGGCATCGAATTAAAAAAATACAATTATTAAATTTACTTTTAATTTTTTTCTCCTTCTTGTCCATTATTTAAGTTGTGATGCGTAATATAAACTGACAATTAGACTTTTTTCCCTCTTATACTTTAATTTCAAATTTTGACATTAAACTGAATTGTCTACAATATTTACTTATACAATTTTGTTCTATTTTTAAAAATAAAAGTAGTTAGTTCCTTGCCATTTTTCATATTTTTAGTTATAACTCGCCCTGTATAATACCCATTGGAGTAAAGTTTTGTATTTATTAATTTTGACCATGCGCCCAGTTTTTCCAAAATTTTGTTTTAAAATTCAAACATTTTTTGTCTATTTGTTCTCTTGTATCACCTAGCCAGAGACACACTTTATAAAGTATTAACAATATTTTGCCTTACCGTATAACCCTTTTTTTTAGGATCTGACCATTTCGGACACCCTGTATATTTAAATATGTATCTAAAATTAACTGAATAGCAAACAACTCTTTAACCCCAGGGCTACCACCAGGGCCGTATTATCCATTAGGCTGACTAGGCTACAGCCTAGGGCGCCATGAAAAAATAGGCGCTAGACAGGGCAGTAAAAGACGCTAGACAGGGCAGTTAATAGGCGCGACAAGGAGGGAATGACCTTTTTTTTTTGGTCATCAAATTTTATTTCGGGTGGTGAAGTAATGCGCCTGGCACTCAAAATAGGCGCTACGGAGAAAAGGACCTTTTTTTTGCTCTTCAAAATTTTTTTAGTAGTAAATAGGCGCCGGAATTATAACCTAGGCACCTCAAACAGTTAATAGGCCTCACCTCAAAATTATTAAATGTGAAGGGCGGTCGAGTGATACATGATTTTAAAGCTCCTGACGAGTACTTTATAAACCTAGAATATAAAGTCAATATATTCACCTACTACAAAAAGGCGGTACTTTAAAAATTACCCAAATATCTGATTGGGATTGCCGTATTTCCGAAACTATAAAGTTAGATGTACTTAATGTGGTATTTTCGTAAAGCTCTTTTAAAAATCCTTTTAATGTTAATTCTAGTGATAATATACAGAGTAGGATAAAAGTGTATTTTTTTAATGAATCACCCTATGTACGACCCATATTACCAATAAAGGTATTTAAAGAGCTTTAAGAAAATACCCCATTAAGTACATCTTACCTTATTATTTTCGGAAATATGGCCATCACAATCAGGTATTTGGGTAAAAGTACCGCCATTTTGTAGTAGGTAAAGATATTGACTTTCTTTTCTAGGTTTATAAAGTACTCGACAGGAGCTTAAAATTAATGTATTACTCAACCCTCCTCTCATTTAAGATTTTGGGGTGGTGGCTCCTGGTGGTTAAGGGGCTGAAGAGGCGCCGTCCAATTTTTTGTAAGAAACGTTTCCTAAATAAATATCTTGACGTATTTCGGCGATTTTCTCAAATCTGTCTTTTTTCGCAGATAACATAAGTGGTAAGGTTTTAAATGAACACCCAGTGGGGTGGTTGGGAATTCAAATTAAGGAGCAGCAGTGTTGCAATTCGGTCAATCAGCTGATAAAACTGGGTATCTAGATCAAAAGTGTCGAAAATATTTACCATATTTACAGAAATATACGATTTTGGGTTTGTGTCTCGGCTAGAAGCAAAAGCACTTTTGAAAACAAGGCATATAATTTCAAACAAAATATTACGCATCATTGTCCAAAAACCTAAATAAAACAAAGAGTAGTTACCAGCTAACGTTCCGCGTAATTTTATAGAAAGTGACAAAACGTAAGTTTTTGTATATTTACACTTAAACTGCAGACATAACACATCCGACTTTGCACCTTTTGCTTCATGGCAGAATTGTTTACGGAATCTATGATGACAACGACCAAAACACATTAGCACAAATTGTAGACTTATTATTTTTCTTGTAATTTTTATTGCATTTATTCAATAAATTATAAAAATTATTTAAAAAACGCGATATTAACTGCCTGCAACAACAAGAAAAACTTGACTATCAATTGTCATGAACTCTTATACTAGTTCAAAATTATGCCGATGAGGGCTTTTTAACAATGTTGCAAGCTTAATTTTAATTTCTTTAGAGGGTGCGATATCAAAACCGGAAACACACACATTGTGGCCAATGTCACCATTGTCATCTTCACTATTTCCATTTTTCTATTTAAATAGGCAAAGGGCGTGCGATGAATGGCATTTCATTTTACTACCGGTCTATTCGAAAACTATCCATCTTGTAATTTGGCAGATTATTGACGTTGAGCGTGTGTCGTGGCCACTTTAGCCCATTGACGGCCCGGTGATCATCCTTTGTCCATCCTGTTTGCTTACAACAAATAGTCCTTGATTGTCATTATCCTCACAATGCAAATTTTAGCGAGGATTTAAATGGGAAAATTTATGAGATATTGATGATAAGGTTTCTTCTCGTTAGTTTAGTCTATGAGTAATGAATTTTAACTATACGTCACATAATACAGCTTGTTTTTGAATAAAATATAGATCGACTTTTGATCCAAGAAAAGTAAGGGTTACATGTAAATTGGTTCCCGAATCAAAAATATTTAAAAAATTAGTTTTTAACCTTTTTGGTTGCCCTGACGACTTATATGTACATTGTTTTCCATCATGTTTATCGTATCTGACCGCCTCTTAATAGGTACGAATATCGAATAAGTAATAAATCAGGATTATGTGACTTTTTATAAATTTGTTTTATTGAACTAACCAGAACTGTTTTCTTAATCACTCATAATTATTTAGGCTATTTAGGGGTTGTTTATTTAAATACGCAACACCACACACACACACATTACGGCAAAGGACAAACGACCTTTGAGAAACACCCAGTACAGTCATAGATTATGCACAACATCGCATTTTTTTTGTCCCCAGAAAAAGACGAACTTTAGGCTGCTAGTATTTATTAACTTATATCTTTATTATTACATTTTTGGAAATCTGATTTTTATTACGTATCTAACAAGAATGAATGCATCTACGGCTTTGGTCAACTGAGGAGTTCTTTTACCGATGTTTCGCCATCGATTGCACAAGGCATCATGAGGGATCTTTACTCTGCGAGATTTCAATGTATACCAACCAACGTCGGTAGAAGATTTTAATTTTACGTGCTCTAAACCCAGGAACCAAGATTCCACATAATATCTTTTGACCTTTTTACTATACGTCAAAATTTTGAGTCCAGAGAATGAGAGACGTCAAGAGAAACAAGAAATTCTCGTCTCGTGTCGAACTTTAAACGAAAGAAAAATTTATCTTTTGCCCCACCGAGCAAGTTGGGGAACGAAATTATCTTATCTCTCGGCCAGATAAGACGAGCGAGAAACCACTGTTTGTGCACATGCGCAACAATTTTTTTCCTTAATTTGAGTTCTTACTAAATTTTGAATTCAATAAGTTTTTAAAGTCAATTCTTAGTTTTTTATCTTTGGCAATCCACGAAAGGTAAAAGCCTAAATACTAACGTACCGTGGGTGTCTTACGCGAGGTAAGAGGGAGTTTGTTAACACGGGACCTAAATACTTCAACATTTTGAGGAAAATGGAAGACTTCCAAGGACATCAGGTTCCACATTCTAGCAATTCTAAGGATGAAATAACAAACAAAGTGGAAAGTTCGGGGCCTGTTCAATTGGACCGTATAAGGATGCATGCATGTAGCACCACGAGATTTTGGCACCCCAATCCAATATTAGGCGTAGGCGAATTAGGGTTAAAATAAAATCTGTATTCTAAACATTTCTTAATTTATATCCTAAATTTGCGCCTAAAACTAATACAAAAATTAAATTTATACAATTAGCCTTACAGCACCAAAAAACTCTTCTTTAACCCTCATATCCTAAACTGGGCGCCCTTAGGCAATGATATTATTAAATTATTTCTACAAACAATGGCATATCTTAATACGTAACACTTAAATGATATCCTTTAAAACCATCTCATCAAATTACCAAAAGTCATTAAAAATTTAAGTTGTCCATTTAGTGAATTTATGTGTTGTCCACGACCGTACGTCCGTATAAATAACCACCCCTTTGGCTTTGTTTCTTTGTAACTAAGGGCTTGATTAGCATAATAATGAAAAGGTCAAATTAAAAGAACACGTGACCATAGATCTGGTGTTTTAAGTGGACTATGGATCCTGTGACAGTACATTAGCATATAAAATATTGCTTAAATGACAATTAAAATGATACGAAAAAAAAACAATAAGGGTAACGTTATTTTAGATTTCAAATAATCAAATTTATTTTTTTAGGTAAGAAGTCTGAAACCTATTGTTTTTTTTTAACTAGCTTTATAGCTTTTCCGGGTTTCTACAATCAGTAGCGTATAAACTGAAAGGATACAGGAGATCTTGGATCTCCCTAATTATACAGTGCTTGTCTAAAGTCCGGACCCCCTTCTAACTTTTGAATTGTTTGGTATTTGTTCATTAAAATTTGAGGACTTTAGTGAGACAACATAAACCAGATTTTAGGTAAGAAATGACAGTTATAAATGTCAAACTGAGAGTTGGCCGCCACTAAAACAAAAATGAATGGAAAGGGGGTTCTTGAGCACCTCATTTTAAAGCTCATGACGAGTATTTTATAACCCCAGAATATAAAGGTAATACCTTTACCAACTACAAAATGGCGGCATTTTAAAAATACCTGAATACCTGATTTGGATGGCCATATTTCCGAAACTAACAAAGTTAGAGATACGTAATGTGGTATTTTCTGAAAGGCCGTTTAAATACCTAAATAATGATGATATAATATTCAGGGTGCGACATAAAAGAAATATGAACTTTTGGTCCTACCCTGTATAATATCACCAAAAACACCATGAAATAGATCAATAAAATAGCTTTAGGAAAATATCACATTATGTATATCTAACTTTATTAGTTTCGGAAATATAGCCATCCAAATCAGGTATTCAGGTAATTTTTAAAGTAATGCCATTTTGTAATGCTTAGGTAAAGGTATTGACTTTATATTCCAGGGTTAAAAAGTACTCATCATGAGTATTAAAATGATGTACCCCAAGACCTCCCTTACATTTTTTTCAAAATGGAGCCCATCTCTCAGTTTGACATTTATATTTGTCATTTCTTGCCTAAAACTTGGTTTATGTTGTCATACAAAAGCCCTCAAATTTTTATGAAAAAATACTGAATAATTCAAAAGCTAGGAGGGGGTCCCATGACAAGCACTGTAGATATAATTTAAATATTATTAAAAAAATAAATTACATGTATTATTTAAATACATTCCTAAATTATTTACATACATTTTAAATTAAAATGAAATAAACTAATATGTTTTGTTACTATTTTTATTGATACCGCACTTAATAAACTACGCAAAAATTAATTTAATCCAAAAAATTATAAAAAAAAATTACAAAAATAATTTAAGAACATTATTAAATGTTTATTAAGTTTTTTTTAATAAAAAAAATCTTTTTTTGAATATTGACAAAACTAAAGGATTTTAGAGAAAATCTTTAAGAGCGCAACTCTATCAAAAGTTTTTATACAACATTGTTGCTTCCAGTCAAAATAATACGTCTTGGAATAAAGGCGTCAATTTTATCCCTTCTATATGACTTTTTTAATCCCATTTAAATGAAAGGGTTAAAATTCTTTGAGTCCTAAGGGTAATAGAATAAGGGTTCAAGTTAAAGCGTAAATATTACGCTTGTAATCCTTGAAGAGGATGATCCGACACGAGTGACATAGGGGATTTAAAGGAATAAATAAATATAAAATGACGCTAATCTAAAATAAAATAGAGATACTATAATTTAAAAAACTTTTCACCTTTATTTAATTATAATATATAAAAGAATAATGGGTTTGCTAAATTAAAACGTCGACGTCGACTTTAAAAAAATTTCACGTAAAGGACGTCCAAAAAGTGGAGAGGACAGGCGTATATAATTTTGAAAAATTGAGGATTTACCAAAGGAGATTTTGTAAAAGCCACGAGAAATTTAGTGGGGAAGGGTGGAAAATATTTTGTATGGAAATTTTGGATGCTCAGTGGATGCCGCATTGCTAAGACAGAAACAATAGTATATTATACACCTAGGAATTCAAGTGGTATTTTATATCCCGAGACAAAAAGTTTATAGCTCGACCAACGGGAGCGCTTGTGGTTGCTCCGGTTGTATCGGCAGATGTCGATCAACCGGATTAAAGCAGTGAAGAGCGCGCCCATAACTTGGATGGGTGACCGGGCCGTTGTCGGTTTTGGGCAACGGCACGCGGTGTTCTGATCGACCGAGCAGCAACCATCCAAGTTATGGAATGAATGGTGTGTGAATGAGCAGGAGTAGGGGTCAGGGCACAATAAGCCTTTAAGCCTTAAGGCTGCAGTGCACTGCATGGGGGAGGGGCGACAGTCGAAACCTGGGTGGGATGATTTATAATAAATAATAAAATAAAAATAGAAATAAATGTTTTTATTGGAGATTACACGACAGGTGACAGATCATGAATAAATTTTAAACATAAATGTTAATATTAATAAAAATTAAGTTGTTTTTAATAGTTAATATTGTTCTAAACATGTTACTATTTCTATTGCATTAGCATATTATTATGTTATAGGTACATGTCTTTCAGGTTTGGCATATTTGACTCATAAAATTTTTGATAATAAATATCTAAATTTAGCTTCTATTTCGAATAAATTTACTTTAAATCCCTAGGGATTTAAAAATCCCTAAAGTGCATAAAAGTATTTTAAACAAAGCCTTATAGCATCATTAGAAGCATTTAAAAAGGATAAAAAAGTTTTATGCGTTGTTTTATCACAGTCATCACGATAATTGTAAGGATTCCGCACAACACTAATGTAAAAGAATTTTAAGCTGCATTAAAAAATTGGATAGTTTCCATAATGGAGTATGGGTAAAATGGAGGTCCAAACTTGGGGAACATTCCATTATTAAGATTGCACTCCATCCCATTTGGGAGGTACCAACGAAAACTATTCCATTTTTAATGCTTCTATGAAAAATAGAAATAATATTTGTTTTTTTCTTTTTTTTTTTTAATTTGGCCTTACTTTAATTCTAGGCTAGTTATGACCTAGAACTTTAGGCTTGATATCTCAAAAACTATGCGTGACAGGAATTTGTAATATTTTGTTAATTCCATTTTTTTAAATATATTGAAGGAAAGGGTTATATCCCTGTTGTAAAAAGGGTATTTAAAACACTAGGTATTTACAACAGTGTCTTCAAAACACTAAAGTCAACTACTATGAATTACCAGGTTATTGCCATATGATCGTGCGAGAAAATGCTCTTTTTGCGAAAATTAATTTTGGCCTAGAAGCCATTCATAGATTACGTCCCACGTTAATGGGGAAGTATCATTAAAATTTTGAACTTGATTTAATAATCCAAATTATACATAGGGAAGGGCGCAAACTGAGGAGATAAATCGGAAATTTAAAGGAAAAGACCATTTTTGGTCTTTATTTTTGATTTAGCGTACTGAACCGAAATTTATTATTTGCTTCAGTACAAAATAGACCCTTGATCCGGCCCTGAAGGTTTAAATAGGTTTATGCATAAATTTGAAAAATGTGTGACGTCACATCAGTGGGGACCGGGTTCTAAAAATGTGGCAACCTGTGACAAGAAGAAAGGGAGAGATCTAAAAGTTATAAATTTCGTGTGACCTAATTTATGGATGGTCCCTAAAGTGAATGAAATTATAAACATAATATTTCTTTCAATAAAAAGAAGTGGCATGTTTTGCTTATCTTTAAAAATATTTAGCTCAAATTCCACTCGAACCCTACTGAACAGTTAAAAGAAATTGTGTGTTAAAAAATGTACCTTAATGCAGAGTGGCGAATACCAAATATTGTTAATATAAAATAATCAATAAAATTAAACATTTAAATAAAAAATATTTATTAAAGTGGTTTAACAAATATTATATATTTTTAACTCAAAAGTTAAGACATTTAGGACGTAGGTTTTTCTTAAACATTTCTTTCTAAAATTGCCTACGAATTCGCAATTTTAAGGATTAGCATTTTATTTTTAGGCACCCTGTGTAAACGATTGGCAATCTGAAGTTTATTTCTCTTTACTTTGCAGACGCTTCATATTTTTAATGCTCTCTACTGTTGTCAGATATGTGTTTTTTTTTAATTATAATTCAAGAAAGTTGACTAATGGTTGGAGTTTTTTATTATCCCACTAACGAACGAAATTAAACCTTATAATTGAAGACCACTTTAACTAACTATGAAATAGTAAATTCTCCTCCACTATAAATCCAGACAAGCCAATATGCTATTGAAAGTTAGCAATAGGAATAAAACTTTAATCAGTATATTATTTTCTCGTTTGTGTACTTTCGCTATTTTGACTGGCGTTCGGGGGTGGTTTTTGTGTTTCGAGAGGGTGAATTTTGTCCGTTATGTTGTACAATAGTTGGTTGTTGTGCAAGGGCATGTTGTGTTGTATGTTGATGAATTTCTGTGGGAAAAATAAGCATATTTGATTGGATTTTATTTACGTGTGCCCTTTTGCAGCTGGTAATATGATAATAATAATTGATCACCCAGCATATCCTTATATATCGGTAACCAAAAACCTGATGGAATGATTTTAGGAGAATTGTACTTTAACAATAGGTTTATTGTTATTTTTATTATGTTTGTTAGAAAAGTAAAATACTCAATTGTACAGGGTGTGCCAAATTCGACGCTTTTTATAGGAAATGCCAAAAATTCCCTTCCTAATGCTCCAATCCTATTGTATACTGTCGCATAAAAATACTCCTTTACTTGTGAGCGGCCACATTCTACAAAATAAAGAGGTCCTCCTTCTAGTAGTTCTCAGTAGACCAACACGTAGGAAATTCATATCATACCTATAATATTTAATTTGATGTGTATTGGGATATACTAGGTTAGTAAGTACCGCAACTCTTTAATATCTTTAAAACCGCTAAAGCTAGATTTACCTTATTAGGTATCTGAGATGTTTTAAACATGCGGAAATAAATGGTGATATCGACACTGTTGCCAGATTTTCCAGTTTTACGCTACACGTAGAGTGCCTCATTTAACTTTGTTGCATTAAATTGGGCGGATCAAATTTGGTAATTTTCCAAATTTTTAAAATTTTGGGCCTATTAATTGCCGAGATAATAAACTACATCTTTAGCAAAGAGTTTGTTAGCGCATAAATATCTTCAAACTTTAAAGCGGCTAGAGCTGTCTTTATAAAATTTTGTATTTGTACATGCCTTATTAATCAGTAATATCAGCATTGTTGTAAAATTTTAATGAAATTGCGGTAACTTTTGTAAATATTTAATTTGGAAAATTTAGAAGCTTACTAAAGTTTGCACGCTCTTTTTATTGCAACTAAAATAAATAAAGCAAACTATTTTAAATACCAAAAATATAACGGGTGGCGCAAAATAAAAAATCTGACAACAATGACAATATCACTGTTTAATTTTCCTTGCCCAGAAACGTTCAAATACCGCAGGTTAAGCGGTTGAACTTTTTAGCTAAAATATGGTTTTGTCATTTCTTCGCAGCTAGTAAAAATGGAATTTTAAAAATTTGTGGACTTAGGTATTTGTCCTGCGCAAAAGAAAAGATGCGTTTAGCATAAAACTACGAAATCTGGCAACAGTGCCC
Source organism: Listronotus bonariensis (assembly GCA_014170235.1). Taxonomy (NCBI): domain Eukaryota; kingdom Metazoa; phylum Arthropoda; class Insecta; order Coleoptera; family Curculionidae; genus Listronotus; species Listronotus bonariensis. Next base: position 100,683 of record JACEGR010002489.1, on the reverse strand, counting down.
ATTTTACTATTCCGAGACCTTAATATACCAAATTTGGTAGATGTAGCTTTAGTTGGAGAGACAAGAATGAGCCGAGCAACTAAATGTAAATAAATTATCCGAGAGAGAGATAGCTGCTGGTCCTTCCTTGTCTGTCTTCAAGGAAGGTAAACGCAGATGGCGCGTAAGTCGACTTTATCGTTTGCTCGCCAAATTCAAATTATAAAGCTGTGCTATTTTTGCCCTTAATGTTAGGTACTTGTTTTTGTTTCCTATTAATATAAAATATTGGGGTTTAGGTCAATAATTACACACACCTAATTAAAAATGTCATTTATTTGGTTTTTATAAAGATTTTTTCTTACAGATAACCATGTCAATATTACCTTAAATTATCTGTTAAAAAGCACAAATTTAATATATACCCTGTGATCACTAATAAAAGTCAATATTCAAAGTCCAATTAAAGGTAAAAAACCACGAAACGCACAATAAATTACAGAAAATGTACACAAACTGTCCAAACAAATCGGCCATTGAGAAATATCAAACACAAATATCGAATAACATTTCGGCGTGACTGCTTGCGGCAACGTTGTCAAGTTAAAAATATTCGATTCATGGTATATTTTCTTTCTCTTAATTAGATGTGAGCCAAAAAAGGACATTAAAGTTTACATGCAGAAATTGTAAACAACTTGGCAACCAGGGCAAAGCGATGATTGCTCCATCTACGATAGCCTGCCATGATGAAAGACAAAGACATATTTATTGGAACTTGCGTTAAACCAGAAAGAGATAAACACAATGGACAAATTGTTAGGACCAGTTACTCGTCTCATTGTTGTCTCTGTTAGTAGTTTTAAAGATATTTAGGAGTTGCAGTGTTTTTACTAACGCAGTATGACACATTTAATTGTAAAAATAAATAATCGATATACAATGGTAAAAGTATATCTAATAAAAAAACTACATTAAATAACCGATGATGTTTTTAATTTCGAAATAGCGACGCTTTAAAATAAACAGATACAACGCGGAAACATACGGGTAGAGAAATTCACGCTCAATTTCCCGTAAATCATAAATATTCATCGGAATAAAAGCAATTTACCCTACATACAACGAAAACCATATTGCACCATTTAATTTTACAGTTATCTGTGTTACCGACACTATCTATATACCTTTTTAATTGGTGGTATAATAATTACTACTCCGCGAGCTTTAATGAGCGAATGCGTCATCGTTTTTATCAAAGAGTTTTATCTCAAGTAGATACGTTTTAGATCATCGCCAGATTGTGGTCTTTTGACCAGTTGGTCTATTTGAACATGCTAATTTTATGCTGTTTTGGGTGTGTGCTTTCATCATCTGTTGCAGTAAATTTATTTAATTTTAAGGGGTCGCAGAGTGGCGCTTGCATTTATAAGCAGCACTAATATAGAGCGAAAACTTTAAGGCAATAGCAAAAGCTTCTAAATACACTTCTGGACAAAAAAACCAGACAAACAAAATTTTAATTAATTTCAATCTTAAATAACTTTTTGGTTTTTTTGACAGATCTAATTATCTTGTTTTCCAGTTGTAGCCCCAAGATTATTATTTTATATGATGATAGCAAAAAGTTTTCTGTAATGAGGTGTTATACAGGGTAAAGCCAAATATTGTATTTTGCCAAAATTTTCAAACACCCTGTGGAATAATTTAACGTCACAAGTGTTTACTAGTGTATTTAATTTTAGAGCCTTATCTTTTCTTTACCTTTCCTATTTTTATTTATATTAGTATCTCTATTCTAAAAGGAAATACAATTTTTTAAATAAGACAATGACATTTGTGTCTAGGTATACTTTTACACCTTTCTTAAAATGTTTTTTTATGATAAAAAATAAATACATATATTAGTTTGTTAAGTTGGTTTCATAGTTGTCAAATCAGTAATCAAATTTTTGTAATCTCTTAAGATATACAGGGTACGACAAAAAAACACCCTGTATATGATTTAACAGTAAAAATATCTTTTAAAGACCATTAATAGTTATTTATGTATTAAGGGCGTTACTAGGACTATAATGCCCTGAATAGATTTCGACCTGATGGGCATTATAGTCCAGTAAAGCCTGTGGTGCATACAATACTTTATGTTTTACCCAAAAAGAGTTTTTCAATGACTAATTACATTATTTATTCGCAATATAAAAAATAAGTTGCACCTGTACCTGTATACGTAAGTAGATAATGACTGGTGTTAAGTTTGACTTTGATGTTTCTATCAGTTAGTCAGTTGGCATTTTTATTTAACGATTTGCTCAAAATGGAAGAAATTCCACAAAATATAAGAGAAAAGGCCATAAAAGCGACCGAAAATCTTTTGCCAGTTAAATCAAGGCAACAGTATGATCGGGAGTATGGCATATTTGGTATTTGGAAAGATGCGAACGCAATTCTTCAAATAACCGAAACCGTTTTAATGGCATATTTTCAGAAACTGGTAGGTTATTGATTTTATTTTAATACATACATATGTTTAACAAACTTTTTGTATAAACTTGATTTTTATTGTGACAGAAATAAAATTGGATAAGCAATAAAATTTCCATATTAGCGCATTAGGGCATTATAAGCGGGCATTATCATAATGCCCGCTTATAATGCCCTAGGTGTGATAGCAGGTATTATTGCTACCATAACATATTCCATTTCTAAGGTATTACAGATCAATAATAGATGGGTAAAACATAAAAAATATTATATTTGTCATAGTTATCTTTATTAGATTTAAAAATATGACCACTCTAACCCTAAGATTTTCCAATATATTTACAATATAGCGTATATTACGACCATCATAATTTAATTGCATTGTTTTTTTTTTTAAATTTGTATACCCCTGTAAAATAGAGATACTGATATAATTAAGTTAATTTAGTAATTAACATTTAGTGGTTTAGCGCATAGGTTATTATAATATATATAATATATTTAAAGTCGGTTTAATAAAAAAAAAAAATAGTAATTTATGTAACAAGTGCATAAATAAGGGATACTTTTTTTTACGAATGGAAAGTTTGACAGCACAAGCCGTCAGGCGAGTGCGGCAATCCCATGAGTAAAAATACACTTTATGCATATGTTACATGCTATATTTTTCCACGACCGTATAAAATTATCCAAAATATCATTTTATACATGTTTTATTTTTTTTTCCCAGGGAGCCGTCTGCATGTCCGGTGGCACTGCAGCCTGAAGGCTTATTGTACCAAACTCCCGTTTTATTGTACCCATTCCAGTACCCTAGTTCCTTGAAGAAGGCGGTATAGGTCTGCTGGGTGCGTACCATATGTTTCGGGGGCACTCTAATATCCCCGAAGATTGCCTGTCTTTTGTGATCCAGTGCCTCACACTCTGACAGTATGTGGGATACTGTTTCGGTCTCTGCTCCACATAATCTGCAGTCCAGATCTCCGTTGTATAATCCCATTTTATTTAGGTGTTCTTTCACTGGAGCATGTCCGGTGAGGAAACCTGTGATCGTTCTTAGCTGATTCCTACCCATTTTGAGTAGTTCTTTAGCTCTTTTTGTGCATGGTCCACTGATGTATATTTTCCCATGCATGTGTTGAGGAAAGCCTTTCCCAGTGCAGTCTTTGCTGGTCCTTTACCCAGTTTTGTACCGCACTCCGGAAGGTGCTCTTTGGCACTCCAAGGACTGGTTCTGGCCCGACGTATGTCGTGGCTGACCCCCTTCTAGCCAGTTCGTCTGCGTTTTCATTGCCTCGAATTCCGCAATGCCCTGGCACCCACATCAACCTCGTGTTGTTGCGTTCCGCCAGTTCCCTGAGTTCCTCGAGGCATTCTAGTACCAGCCAAGACGATAATTTGAGATTAATTAGTGCACCAAGGGCTGCTTGACTATCCGTAAGAATGTTGATTGTACAATTTGTGCGGGGCCTTTGGTTGTTAATCCTGGCACATTGTAAGATCGCAAAAATTTCTGCTTGAAATACAGAGGCGTGGTTTCCCAGTGGAAAGGTCAAACGAGTGTTTCCCATCTCACTGTAGACACCTGCTCCTGACCCTTCTTCGGTTTTGGACCCGTCCGTATACCAGGTTTGACCTCGAAGAGAGAGTGACTGAAAGGGTCTTCTGGGTACGATTTGTGGGGTCATATAGTCTGTCCTCATATCCATTATGGGACTCCTTATGATATTTTTTATTTCCATGTGTCCTGATCTAACTTTTGTGTTGCTCAGGTTGTGTTTCAGTCTGTATACCCCCATTCTCGCCTCCCCTTGTACCACTATATGCAGAGGCGGGAGGTCAAGTAGGGTCTCCAAGACCGCTGTTGGTGTACTTTTAATGCATCCCGCTATGCCAAGGCAGGCTAGTCTTTGCACCTTGCTCAGCCGAAGCATAGCACACACACATGTTTTATTTATCTAAACCTATTAATTTTAATTTTTGCAGCACAACCATTATATTGCAATAAAAATTCATAGCCTTCAAATTTTTTAGAGACAATTATCCCCTTCATAATATGCATTTATTATTTAATTTTAGAAAATTGTATGTACATACTTTTTGTAGAAATAATTACTAAAACAGTATAAATGCATTTTCAATTCCTTAGTCATGCAAATTCATTATTACTATTAATTTTTAATAATTTCTATTTAATTTATTTGCAAGCTGTCAAATTTTGAAAACTGGTAACACATGAACTAAAAGAAATAATGACGAAATCAAAGGTTACTTGACCCTTTCGTTCAGCTGATGTCACCTTTGCTGCTACATTGCATAAATTGATATTTAAGTTTATTGTAATAGGCTTTAAAACAAAACACTAATTCCAGAGGCGCGTTTACATATTTGCCGCCCGAAGGCTATTTTATTTTTCGCCGCCCCTTTCTTTTTCTTTTTTTCCTTCATCATTTTTGAAGAGCAAAAAAATTAAAAAAAATAAAAAAATCCTCACTTCCAATTCTTTAAATTCTAGGTACAAAATTATTCATAACACAAAACTGCCGCCCCTAAAGAACGTCTGCCGCCCCCTAAAAAACGCCGCCATAGGGTTCAGCCTACTCAACCTTTTGGTAAATACGCCACTGACTAATTCAAAGTGTGAAAAAGGCTTCAAAGTGTTAAAAAAGTTACTGTTTTTAACACTTTATGTAGTGTACTAGAAAGAAGTACTTTAACTTCATGTTAACGATTCAAAAAACAGCTTTTTTTAACGATCGTGAAAAAGTGTATTTTCTGCTTTCTAATTTATTATTATTACTATTAAATCGGTAAACATACATTTAAAAGCACTAACAGTGCCTTCTTCAGAGACTACAGTAAAAAGCACAGTGACTTTTAACGTTACAGACGGTCATGCAAAACTGTCACATTGGGAGGGGAGGTCATTGTTAATTCTGGTTAGTTCAATCTTTTTTCTAATTTCTTAATAAAACGAATGAAAATAATTATTTAACTAACCAGAACTAACCATGACCTCACCCAATGTCAATCAATCAAATTCACATCCCTGTGCTTTTTACTGTAGTCTTTCTTTCAGTTCTGTAAAAAGGGTAAATTTTTCCCCAAGGTTGTCGATTTTGAATGCACCCCTGATGTTTAAGCATATACCAACTAGAGGCAGCTTTACCGCACGAACAACGTACGGCAGAGAGAAAACAATAGGTCTAGTACCTTTCTCTCTTCCGATTCTGTCTTGGATTTTGTATGGGTTCACCGCGGAAGTGCACTCTTACAAATAAAAAAAAGAATTATTAAAATCGGTCCACAATTGACGGTGTAATCGCGTAACATGCACAAAAAAACATATACAGGCGAATTGAAATCCTTCTTCTCTTTGAATGGCAGTGCTCTGGATTATAAAAATATAACATCACTGTTAATATAATGCAAGATTCTAAAAGGTGATGTAAAATTCCATACATACATACATAATTTATTTTTTCCTCTGTATTTAAAATTGGTATTCTATTTTCGGTGTTTTTCTTGGTTTATTGGTTAATAAAAAAACAGAAAAGGAAAAGTGGTGATTTTTAAATTTTAATTTAGTATATTATTATAGTAAGTTGTAGTTTTTATATAAACCGCAATCAACCAAAAACCTATTAATTGATATTCGAAGAACCGCTTTTCGATTTTGGTCCGATTATCCAAAAACCGGTATTTAAAAACCGCTTTTTTAAACCGGTTTTTCAAAACCGGTTAACCGGTATTCGAAAACCGGTTTTCGGTTTTGGCCAAAACCGCGGTTAACCGAACACCGGTTAACCGGAAAACCGGATCCGGGTTGCCAGCGCTTAAAAAGTGCGCTGGATTCTTTTCGTCGATGGGAACAAAAAGACATACAAATTTAATAAAAATAGTATGAAATAACCGAATCAACATTTTATCAAAAGTTGTTTCTCTAGCACTGTATTTACTGCTCCACTATTAGTTTGTTTGCAGACCACATACTATAAGTGGGATAGAACATAATCACTGAATACAACACAGATTAGAAAGGGATGTTTAAGCTGATATATAAGTAGTTACCCCTAAAGTTAAGGGCAAAAATCGAAATATAATATTCCAGGATAATAGAGAAGTGTGACTGGCAAAAAGGATTATGACAGCTGATGGTTATAAACAAATTCTCTGACATAGGTAAACCTCTTTTTGTTCTCAAAAAGGGTTAAAAGTTTTAGGGTTTAGGGTCACAAGGTAAAATGGTCACTCTTTTATGACTTTTAAAAATATTCAGTGAAACTGTCAATTAATAAAAACCTAGAAATAATTACCATGACCACCATACAGTGTGGTCCACTAAGTGTGCAATAAATGGAAAACTTTTTATTTGTTATTTCTCAGGAAATTTTATTCTTTCATTATTTTAAAAACTTTTTTTTAAGTAAAGATAGATAACAGGGTAAGCCAAAAATCTGAAAATTGCTTAAGAGCAAAATACCTTTGTTTCAAGAAAAAATACTAAATGTTAAATAAAAACTTCTTTGGAATTAAAAGATATGCCTAAATACCAATTCATCGCGTTTATTCATTTTTTTTTTCTTTATTTTGAAGTACTCCTGAGACATTTACATTTTTGTAATTGCAATTTAATAATTTTTTAAAGCAGCCCTAAATAACTTACTTTTAAATAAATAATAACCTTTAGTCAAATTTAACTAAATTTACATTATTTTATCTGCCAACTACAAGTTTATTGCAAGGATTTTTAACAATACCGTAGTAATTTAAAAATATTTTCTGAAATTAAGAAAATGCCTTATTATTAATATTGTATATGTAAAATTGCCCATCTAACATACAAAAAAAATGTTGCTATTTTTTTAAACAAGTGTACATTAGTTTTAAAAAGTTTTCAGATTTTTTGCCCTACCCTGTATATTGTATATTCTTACTTTAGTTTTATTATAACTGACAACTGCTAATATAGTTTGGGAAAATTTTTAATTATTAAAAAAAGTGCCTCTTTATAAAAAGTTCTGCTTGATGAGAAAATAAATTTTTAAAAAACAACTGTATATTGGATGTACAGGGTGGCTTAAAAAAGACTTGATTCAAAATTAATATACGAGGTATTTCTTAGCTACGGTACGAAATTTTAAGGAGTGATTTCTTATGTCATTTTATAAAAAAATGTTCCTATAAACATATGTCCGGAGTTGCTTCGTTTCTGAGATACTAGTATTTTATAAATATCTTAAATGCCCTTTAACCGATTTGACTAAAATTTGGTACGTTTGTTTGATGTAATAAAGCGCTTGTAAAGCTCTTACTAGATTGACTTTATTAGGTCCAGTGGCGTCTCAGTGGGCATTACAGCCAATATTATTTGAAAGAATAATGTACGTCACTGGCTTTTTATGTAGTAGTAGAAACGAAACAACTTTGGAACTATGTTTATAGGCACTTTTTTCATAAAATTACATAAAAAATCACCCTTTAAAGTAAAGTTCGTACCGTATATAGTTTGGAATTACCCTGTATTTTAATTTGGAAGCAAGTCTTTTTAGGGCACCCTATACATCCAACATACAAATATTTTTGTGCAAATGCATTTTGTTTTGTAAAGAGGCACTTTTTTCGTAAAGTTAACAATCAAAAAGTTGCCCATTTGCTAAGAACTTTCGAAGACACGCTGTATATGCTTTGATGCATAAAAGACCTTTACCAATTTTCTTGAAAATGTTTAAATTGGTAAAAAAGCTATTATAAAAAATCGATTATGTTTTTTAAATTTTAACACCCTGTCCGTGTTATCTTGGTCTTGTTTAATCAAGGTCAGGATTTCATACATAATTATATTATATCTATCGGGCGCTTTAAGAGTGAAGCAGATTCCACTTCATCCTAGCTAAATACACTTACATTTTATCACCACCGCTGATTTTATTATAAAAATAACTTTTATCTAGTTATCTCCAGCTGTAAACTTTACATAATTAAGTATGATGTCTATTCCGTTGAATTTTAACCGGTTGAACGTCTGCAAAAAATAATCCAGCCTTATAATCCTTTTTATAAGTTGGTATAATAATTAGAAATATATATAAAATATTCAGTATCAGCAACCTACGATCATAATTATAATTATAAGATTATCATTCTCATTAACTATATAACTAAATAACTTCGATTCGAAAAAATAACCATATTTTTTCCGAAGATGCGATCAATCAAAATTGATGGAAGCGTCTACGTCAACGCAAGATGAAACTAAAAGTGAACGGATGTTGAAAAACTGATTGACTTATTGAATCTGCTAATTGTGCATTAAATAAATAGGTAAAATAAGTAGAATAAGTTGCATGCGGCTGCTCCATCAGCAGATGGGTTGATATTCGTTTGGCTGATGTAGCAAGGGTTTGAGATACCTATGAGGGCAATAACGTTATTTTTTAAGCTAATTAATAATTATTTATACTCTTAAGAACATTCCAAGTTAGTATGTCTAACGAGAAAACTCAGGTTTCCCTCGCCAATTTTGATGAAATTGCAATATGTTGTAGTAGGGTAGGGCGGGGCTAGCTGAGCATAGAGGTAAGTTGGGCAATCCAAATATATCAAAAACTATCGACCGTACGCAAACGCATCAAATAGCGTAAAGAAGGGGTTGCGCAAGAGGAACACATCGCGCGACCGCCAGTGGTGACGCGGCGATCGAGAAAAGTACCCCCACGTATTGTTTATTTTGTGATTAAAAAGTAAAATAATTTTCAAACAGAATATTTCGTCTGTGATAGTTAAATAATATCCTTTTTCAATCAGGTAAATATTTAGTAAATTTATTGCAGTTTTTGATTTTTATAAAGATACTGAATATAATTCTATCCGTTTTCTAATAAATTCACTTCTGCTTTAAAATTTCAGGTTGGGGTTAGTTGAGCTACAGTTGTCCACCTAACCCCAAGATTTTAACAGAAGTATAAAATGATTTTTTTAGTATACGGACTGATAAAGTTCGACTACTAGAGGTTCCTATACTACTCAAGACTTATATGAGGCTGCATCCCGTACAAGCAACAAAAAAACGAGCTGACCTATCTAATTCATAAATTTTCTCCGGAAATAGTTCGACAATACCCAAAGGCTGGTCCAAGAAAGGAGCCAAATCACAGACAAATATTATCTATTTAATATATTTTTTAAATTATATCAGCAATATTGATAGTTGCATATAAAGTCTGTTTATTAATAGAAAGTCTAATCTTTAATTAATGCTATAATAAAGTTAACTTGGAGTTGATGTTTTGTTGATTTGTTTTTTAGTTTTTTAACCAAATAAAAAATTACTTTGTTTTGTTTTAAATGAAGATTTAGACTCCTAAATGTCTTAAATGTTTTTGTTATGATTTGTATAAGCTATGTTAATAATAATTATACAAATATTCAAGTTTAAATTCAATAGTTAGGCTAAGATAGGTACGTTGCAGTTTTATTGATGAGATTTGTTGTTTTGTGACAATAGGATTATAAATATAAAAAGCAAATTGTCAAAATGTATTTTTATTGTAAACCTACCTAACATTATACCTATAATTTGGCTGTACTTTCTAAGTGCTCCACTAGCCCCATACCCTTGCTCAACTTACCTCACCTATGGGGTACGTTGAGCATACCTGACTATCTACATTAAAATAGATGTAGCTCCTTAATTTAGCTTACTAAAAAGAAGTTACTATGGAGACTATTGCTAAGGGATATATTGCCAATCCATCAGTATGAATCATAGGCCATTAAGACATATTGTTGTGGAGCTATAACCGATCGAGTGAAAATTGCTCAACTAGCCCCGCCCTACCCTATATGAAAAATATGAGACACCTATTATTTTTACCTGCCATTAAACATTTTTATAGGGTAAAACCACCAGTTACTGAATAACCCCATAAGCAAATTAAGCTATTGCTTAGGGCATCAGGTTTGGGGGAGGGGGAGGGTGGGGCACCGTTTTTGTATTATAAAGGTGTTTAGAAAGGTAAAGACTTTTGCTCTTCAAAAATCTTGGTATGTAATAGGTTTATGAAATATAATGAGTTTGAGATTTAAGAAAAAGGGTGGAGACATTTTTTGTTTGCTCTTTAAAAAATTCATGACTAGGGGACACCACACGAGGCAACTGCTTAGGGCATCACGAAGTCTTAATCCGGCACTGAAAGCCAACCCTGAAATCTACTTAAAATTGTATTTGTTTTTTCAAATATCTTCAGAAAAAATAAATAGAGGCTGATAGACTTTTAATAAAAATTTTCCTTATAATGGGTAAATTGACATTACTCTTTGGTTTATCCCAAAATATCATTAACTTTTTTCACACAAAAAGTTTTGTATTTAATAAAATTGCAGCAATATGAATCTGTTATACAGGGTGTCCCACCGGGAAATGCTGCGATCGATTTATCGGAAAGTAGGCTTTGGAAAATTTTGAAAAATTGGTAGCATTATTAAAGTCGGTGGGGGACATACAACTAAAATATTTTGACAATTCTACCACTTTCGGTTATACCGGAAGTTAATTTCAACTTCCCTATTTTAAATGGAACACCCAATATATTATTTATTTTTTAGATTCTGCGTAAAATTCTAAACATAATTCATGAATAATGTTCTATACCTAAGTCCAACCGTTTTTGACTTATTTTAAATTTTATCTTAAAAATGACATTTGCAAGCTATTACATAACCATTTATTTTTCTAAACAAAAGCCTTTAATATAAGTTGGGGTTGGATTTCGTGTGGAAAAAGAACTACTTAAGTAGACTGTATTAATACTCACAGTGAAATACAGAGTCTACTAGTCTACTAAAAGTCAATTTTTTAAAATGGAAACGCCCATTATTTTTTAGGGTTTTTGTCGTTATCTTTTTTAACTATTATTTTTGACCACTCTGTATTTATTTATTGTAAAAATATCAATACAGACTACTTAAGTAGTTCTTCCTCTATGAGGAACCCAACCCCAACTTATATTAAAGGCTTTTGTTTAAAAAAATTGGTGGATATGTAATAGCTTGCAAATGTCATTTTTAACATAAAATTTAATATAAGTCAAAAACGGTTAAACTTGGGTATAGAACACTATACATAAATTATGTTTAGAATTTTACGCAGAACCTATGGATGGTGGAGGGGAGGATAACCATCTGAATGTTTTAAAAAGTGTCCGTCGAAAGGAGCAACTTAAGGTGGCGCCACAGTAGCCAGAGGAGATTTTTTAACCAATGAGCATGAAATATTAGAGTGAGATACAAAATGAAAAAGGACAGATAGATACAAAATAAAAAAGGAAAGAAATACCAAAATCCCTCCACTGGCTACTGTGGCGCCATCCCAACTTGCTGCATTCCGATGACCATTTTTTCAACTTGTCCGCCATAAAAGATGGTTATCCTCCCTCCACCATCCATAGCAGAATCTAAGAAATAAATAATATATAGGGAGTTCCATTTGAAATAAGAAAGTTGACATTCAAGTGGTAGAACTGTCAAAATATTTAAGGTGTATGTCCCGCACCAACTTTATAATGTTACCAAATTTTTAAAATTTTCCGAAGCCTACTTTCCGAGAAATCGATCGCAGCAGTTCTCGGTGGGACACCCTGTACTACGCTTTAAATTACACTTGATCGTAAAATAGACCTTGAAAAATAAGGTAACACAGTTTTTCATACTTACTACACATAAAGTTTGGATAAAAAGGAACAGAGATAAGTAGAAAAATGTGTTTTATTTAAACAAGAAGATATACATACATAAAACAATATAGACTCACCTCGATAAAAATGCTTTTTATATTTTTGAAGGCATAAAAAGTGCTTTTGAATTTTTCCGAAATAATCTGCCCTACTATCATTGCAAATCCAAGCTCGGTGCGATCTTGTTGCGGTTGTGTATAACCAAATCTTTAGACAATTAAAATGCAAAATTTTAGTTACAAAAAAACGCACAAAAATTTGCACCACGTACTTCACGTGGTGGAATAGATTTAATTATTTTAAAAATTAATCATTTGTTCTGAAATATTCTTGACGTAAAAACAAAATTCTCATTGAAAAACGTATTAATAAGACACGTGCTTCATTAATGGCCCAACTAATGGCGTGTTTATGGTGTGAACACTGAAAAAGGGCAGCCCATCCTTTGAAATTAATTTCAGGTCATCACGAACATTACCTGCCGACTGTGAGAAAACTATTTTTTGGGTGGATAAAGGCTGCTTTTTATGATTTAAAATCAATGCTAACATTTTGTTGAGTTTTAGTTTTTCCTTTTTTCTTTGCACAAACAAAATCTTTGCCATGGCTATAGGTTTACCTTTATCACCAATATTAGGTGATCTTTTATGGAAACTTTTATATTTTTATTGGTACAAAATTATATATCACAAGACATACAAATTTAATTAATAAACTATCCAACATATTTGCGCATGATTTTGCTTATAAAAGGTTAAATGCACAATAATAAAACAAAAGAACGCGAAGTGGCCGAGGGTTTTTATTTTAAAATTATTGTTCATGAAACTACTTACCAAGCAAAATCATAAAAAAATATATTTGGAGAGTTTATTCGATGTGAATTTACAAATCAAGTGGAACACAACTTTTCCTGAAAAACTTGGGTAAAAGCCAACAACCAAGAATTTTATTATTAATAAAATTTAATTTGTAATGACAAAGCAAAAATCAATATATCGGTCAAATTTTTATTAATTTACTAGCTATGATTCCCGGCTTCGCTCGGGAGTTTATATGAGACCCAAATAACCTAATTTCACTGTATTATCTTCATTATAATATGAATTCAATTTACACTTCAGTCTAAGTAACACGTAGCCGGCTATGCTAACACCAAAAATTTAAAAAGTGGAAATAATTGAATTATACGGTATTTCGTTCACTACAAAATAAATTTAATTAATTTTATAGCGTCAACAACACGTGGTTATTATGCTGTTAAAATGTAGCTTATATGACACGTTCGTAGATTTACCATAGCAGCGCCATCTATTGATTACTTACTCAACCCAGTCGAAAGGTATCGACATCTGTTAGAATCATTTGGAGTTAACAGATAATTGTGACTTTCAAATAATAACAGACAAATAATTAGCAATAAATTAAAATTGCGACTATAATTTGAGATTTAAACTATCCTATCTCTCAAGTTGGATCGAACTGCACATGGTGTGAGAATTTTATTATAATCGGTTAAGTGGTTTAGGAGTCCATTGAGGACAAACATTGTGACACGAGATTTATATATATTAAGATTAAAAAAATGGTGGCTTCTGATTGGTCTGTTTTATATTGAGGGAAATCATCATTAGCCTAGTTTACACCGCGAGGACCAATTAGATCCGTGGACTAAACCCAGGACTTATTTTTGTTAGTTCACTAGTGTTTATACCTACTTAGTTTATGGATCAATATAATTCACGTTTAATCCTAGTACCAAAATGACAGCTGAGCATATGACCAGAACCTAACCTCGTTTTTTATCTTTTAAAACTGTATCGCTTTTAAATTCCATTTGAAAAAATTTAAAAAACAGTTTTGGTTAAATATCAACAAAATTTTAAAAAATATAAACAAACAACAAAATTATTAAGGGAATACCGAAATTCAACGTCTTTTTCGTCGAAATGCGCACTGTCAAAGATCAAGGCTGTCATTTTGGTCCACTAAAAAAGTCCGACGTGTTTACACCAAAGAAAATCATATTTGGTCACCCCATTTGAGAAGGACTAAATTGAAGTAGCAAATTTTAATACTCAATTGTTTACACCGTGAATAAAGTACGCGTGACGTCATTTAGACCTCGAACTAAAAATTTGGTCCTCCCGGTGTAAACTAGGCTATTATAAACCTTTACTTCTTTAAGCTGTTTTTACAGTTTGAAAGTTTTCTTGCTGGAATTTTATGATCTGCACACGCGCACTGTTCAGCAATTTTTAAAAGAGAAAAATGCGCATGCGCAGATCGAAAAGTTGCAGCAAGAAAGAATTGCATACAAGAAAACTTTCAAACTGTAAAAACAGCTTTATAGATATACGAAGTGTTAAAAAATAAGACAATGTAACGGTCATTTACGTTTTATAATAATTGTCACATTTTGTTAGCTTAAGTGGAATAAACGAGAAAACACTTTGTCCTTAACAATTTTTGTTTTTAACCAGATTTTTTGGCAACATCGAACATGATTGCATCCTTAAGGCGTTTAAAAACTAAGTCAGATTTTTAGAGCTATTTAGTTGAAGACTTGTAAAAGGCTATCTTTAATACTTGTTTTCTAAATGAGATATTTAATACTAATTTGCAAATCTCAATATTTAAGTAAAGAAAGTCATCAGTAAAACTAAAAATAGAAATAATATTAAATAATAAAAACAATACAAATATGATGATTAATTTCTATCGCGTGTCAAAAATTACTTTAATCTTGGCTACTATTAAAAAAGTGTTGTTAGACACTGTATCTATCAATTAAAGTGAACAATTTAAACAATAGTGCCACTTTGATGTAGATTGATATAGCGACGATATATTCACTCCCCTAATTATAATTATTATTGCCCAACATTATTTGAAATAGGACTCTAAATGCATTGAAGATTAAACAGCTACGTTCTCAGATTCTTAAATTCAACAACTCTTCTTTAATATTTCCGGAGGGAAGAAATATTTTATTTTAAATATTTTAAATTTACACAAATGGAATAAATGTCGGAATTGCTTATAGTGATATTAGTTTGGTTGTTATTTATCATTCCACATACAAGTTATAGTATTAGGTGTATGTTACCTTTTTCCAGTTAAAATTTAAAAAAAAATTGGTTTGTTTCACTCTTTAAAAAATATTTAATTTTATAACTATTGCTATAATTGGTACAAAACCAAAATGTATACAGTGGGGATATTAAAGGTCGTCCCCTCCCTTTACCTTTTAAATTGGACATGATTTTAAAATCAAATAAAATTTGGGTAAAAGAATGTCACTTAAACTACCATTTGGCATACAAGTAATTTCTGTCACGTGTCATAGTACCAAGGTGCGTTTTTCGAAAACCCTCGTTTTCTTAAATATGACTCTTTAGCCAAGATCACTATTTTTTAGTCGCATATATGGATGGTGGAGGGGAGGATAACCATCTGAATGTTTTAAAAAGTGTCCGTCGAAAGAAGCAACTTAAGGTGGCGCCACAGTAGCCAGAGGAGATTTTTTAACCAATCAGCCTAAATTATTAAGAGTGAGATAAAAATGAGAAAGGACAGATAGATACAAACTAAAAAGGAAAAAAATACTAAAATCCCTCCACTGGCTACTGTGGCGCCATCCCAAATTGCTACATTCCGATAGCCACTTTTTCAACTTGTCCGCCATAAAAGATGGTAATCCTCCCTCCACCATCCATAGTCGCATATGAATATTTGCGATTTCTAAGATCAATGAGACCTCTAGTGGTCAACGGCCCAACCTAAGAAAACAGGTGATCGGACATGTTTACCCATTGAAGTGGATATAAATATAATATTATTTATTTCGTTATGTTTAACACGCGTTTTTGAGCCTTGTGCGTGAATAGCTGTGTGTTTTGCTATAATTTTTATCAAAAAGTCTTTCTTTCACGTATATTAAAACGTTTATTATGGCATCAGAAGAGCTATTAACATCTAAAATAAAAGACGTGTGTATAATCAAAATAATATGGTTGGAATTCAAGATTTCTTCTCCTTTCACTATGCACCTACTATCGGGAGTGCAATTGAGGTATGAAAATACTGAGCTTAGCATCAAAAACAGTTCTTTAGTCATTCCGAAAAGTTTCAGATGGCGCTTTCTTCACTAATCACCACTAACAAAAAAGTCTGTTAAACCATCAAGGGACTACTCAAACTCACAAATTGGGTTTTAACACACTTAATACGTATTAATCTATACAAATTCACGGCTGTATTGAAACCTAAACAGTATTTTAAACCGTTTTAATACCCGAAATCCGTAACAGGATCAAAGCTAGCTACCTGCATATTACCTACTTCTTTCGACTTTGTTTACGTTTAGCAGCGCCCCCATTGGTAGTTAAAATTGCCAATAAAAATATCTAGTAGGTACGTAAAATCAACTAATAACAAAATCAATCACATTCGAAGAAAAAATTTGCAGAAGGCTATAATCGCGTATGTCATGGCTGAAGTCCGGTGATGGCTTAGCGTGTAAGGCGTTAAGCGCACAATGGACGTGAGGTGGGTTCGATTCCTGCTGAGGCCAAATACTTATTTATAAGTTGGTCAGAAATTTAGTGGTTAGCTCAACACCAGACGGACAAAGTGCAAAATGTATCGACGCTGAAGGCCACCAAAGGACCAGGGCGTCGGAACACACTTTGCCGTGTCCTGCACAACCGTAGACATGCGGACCCCACTCAGTTGGTAGGTTCAGTAGTGCCCCCTGGGTGGGGACGAGGTCTTAAGTTGTGGCTCATAGGACCGTGGTTCGGAACCCACGTTAAGCTGTAGGTCCCGTCTGGCTGACATCACCCAGACGTAAAAAGACAGGGCGCACAATAAGCCGAGCGGCTTCAGTGCATGGGTTATCCCGGCCCTATTCTAATCTAATCTAATCTAATGTCATGGCTGACAAATATTCTTTGACAAATCGAAAACATTAAATTTATTGTTTGTATTGATATAAATCCACAAGAAAGTTGTATCGTAAAAAGTATAATATGCAACTTGCACGGAATACTACTCATTCCATAATTTACTATTAATTACAGTGTATTATTATGTTTGTCATACGTAAAAATTTCCTTGACAGGCCTGATGAAAATTTGGGTTGATAAGCTCTTTGACAATCATATTTGAAGGTGTGCCGTTCGTGTTTGTCAAATATATTTGTTTTTTTTGTATTGTTTTTATATAATTTGAGAACACACTCCTTTAGTAAGACTAAAATGACTAATCTAATTGAGCAATTTGAATATCGGTGTCATATGTGGAGTAATCTCCTTTTCTCTTTTATCACACATGTATATTCCTCTTTTTACCGCATACCAATTCAAAACAAATGACAAAGATAGAAATAGGGAGATTTTTAGGGCGTCTGTTACGTCTTTGAACATCGCGTCAGCTGCAGAAATATACACGCGTTCCATTGCACCATGATAAGGTCTATTATTAAGTGCGTTAGAATATGTTTTTACCTTCCAAATATTACTTCATAGCCACATTCTTTAAAAGCCATGTCAACTGAATTCGTCGCAGGATCACAGCTTTAAGTGGATCCATTGTCCAACTGACATGAAAATGTACTCGCATACAGCAGGATCAACGCAAATTTCATTGCAGGAAGCCAGGCTTAATGCAGGAGTTAATTAACAGGCTTGAATACTATCATATGTTTGAGTTTTGGTAAATTATTCCTTCTGTCTCGAAAATGATATGGTTTGTGACGGGTGTGCGCAAGGCCAGAAGTTAAATTGACAAATGGTTGTCAGGTACGATGTATGTACAGGGTTCGTCAGCGACGAGCCGAGTCGACAAGTATGGAGGAAACGCCCAGGGAACATCTTCCGGTACATTTATGCGGTGCAGGTAACCGAAAGAAGCCTCTTCTCAACGCGGCCGAGCTGCTTCAACTTCCGACAACCTCCGGTTGTACACGGAAGTAGACATCAAACTTCGTTATTTTAAATGGAATGTCCTTGCGCCTTACCGGAATCCCTGAAATTCAACGCCAGCCCCAACGCCAACTTTGTATAAAACATCACTACACCTAGAATCCAGCCATTTCGTGCAGCACTCTCAGCTTTTCTGAAGCGTTGGACAGATGCAACCTCAGGCATAAATAACACCTCTTGAAATTCAAACAAGATAGGCTAAATATTTTCTGACTCTTGCGTAACAAGATCCATATCTTACCACTCACATGAAAATTGTCAAACAAATATACAAGGTGCCCAAAAATTAACACCGTATTCTGATATTTTGAAAACTCAAAACTTCTATTTTTAAATGTCAACCTTATTTTTTTTCACCAATGGATTCTACGCTACAGAAAGAAGGGCACTTTATAATTACAAACCCCTATATTTAAATGAACGGTTTGCGTATAAAGTGGAAAAACGAAATATTTCTATCTTTATTAGGACACTTAAAAATGTCAGTTGGTTTTGGCATGAATGAATCAACAAAAAAAACAAAAGCTATTCTGACAACAAATAAAAATACTAGCAGTTTGACGTGTTTGTGTATCAAAAGTGTTAATATGCCTCGTTTAAGATTCAGTGTAAATGAAGATTATTTCAATTTATTAGTGATATACGGGAGTGTGTGGACAAAGCAATTAAAAGAACCTGCGAAACCTTCCGCACACGATATCTGGATAGGCCAAAACGTTTCGCGAGCAAATTTGCTAGTTTTGGCGTGCCTAATTAACCTCGATAGCTTTTGTTTTTATGTTGATTCAATTCAAGCCAAAGCCAACTGACATTTTTTGAGGCGTCCTAATAAAGATAGAAATATTTCTGTTTTTTCCACTTTATACGCAAAAACCGTTTATTTTAAATACGGGGTTGTGGATTATAAAGTGCCCTTCTTTGTAAGCGTAGAACCCTCTTGGCGAAGAAAAAAAATAAGGTTGACATTTAAAAAATTAAGCTTTTTTAGTTTCTCAAAATATCAGAATACGGTGTTAATTTTGGGCACCTTGTGCGTTTTTTTTTTTTTGATAATTTTCATATGATATAGCTTATATATTTAGCCTATCTTGTTTGAATTTCAAGAAATTGTTATTTTTGTCTAAGGTTGCATCTGTCAAATATTTCGAAAAAACTGAAATTGCTGCAAAATGGCTAGATCTAGGGTGTATGATGTTTTTATACAAAGTTATATTAAAATTTAACGTAGATTCCAAAAATTCAATAAAAAATAGGACATTCCATTTAAAATAACGAAGTTGATGTCTACTTCCGGTATAACCGGAAGTTGTCGAGAGTTAAAATATATTTTTGTTAAAGAGAGCTCTTTCGGTTACCCCCTATATCAAATTTTCAGGAAAAATATTCCTAGGCGTTTCCTATATACTTGTCGACTCAACTCGTCGTGACGGACCCTGTATAATTATTAGACTGAATCAACAAAAATCTTTTCTTTTTTTTTATGTCGAAAAGGTGACAGAAAAGTATCGTAAGGGTTTAAGCGCTTATGGTCCCTGGGCCAGTAATGACATTGACTTGATAATAACACTTTTAAAACCTTTTTAGGAGTGTTCCATCTGTGACGAGCCTACGACGAATATTTATATCGCCATATACGGAGCTGCGCTTTAACCCAGCATGTCAATGTCAAATGTTTTGGAAGTCGGACTGGGCAATTGTCGGACAAGTTTGCCACACTGTTTTACATGCAATTTTAAACATTGTGCCAAAAATCGTAAGTGTTACGGTCACGAAACCATAAGACATGTTTTGGGTGTCGGTTTGGGCGGGTTTTGTAACTGTAACCCTTACGATTTTTGGCACAATATTTAAAAATTTCATGTAAGACATTGGGCAAACTTGTCTGACAAAAAGTCAGGTGTTCGCCCAGTACGACACCCGAAACATTTGACACTGACAGGCTGGGTTAAAGCGTCACTTCCATATATGGCGGTATGAATATTCGTGGTGGACTCGCCAAGAGGAACACCCTAAAAGGTTATAAATATGTTATTACCATGAAATCAATTTTATTACTCCGCCCAGGGAGACTCATGAATATTAGGGTAGGGCGGGGCTAGTTGAGCATAGAGGTAAGTTGGGCAATCAAAATATCTCAAAAACTATCGACCGCACGCGAAAGCATCAAATATCGTAAAGAAGGGGTTGCGCGAGGGTAACTACATTGTGCAACCACTAGTGGTGACGCGGCGATCGAGAAGAGTATCCGTGTGCATTGTTTATTTTGTGATTAAGAAGTAAAATAATTGCAAGCCGGAAAATTTTATCTGTAATAGTTAAATGTATTCCGTTCTCAATTAGGTAAGTGTTAATTTTAAGTAAATTTATTGCAGTTTTAATATGTATAAAGATTTCGGATATAATTCTAACCGGTTTTTTAATAAATTTACTTTTTTCTTTAAAATTTCAGGTTGGGGTTAGTTGAGCTACAGTTGCCCAACTAACCTACCACACCCGAACTTTGTACAAGCAACAAAGAAAACGAGCTGACCTATCTAACCTATAAATTTTCTCTGGATAGTTCGACCATACCCAAAGGCTGGTCCAAAAAAGGGGCCAAATCAAACAGAAGACAGAAAAAAGCTGAAATTTTAATAGATACAGAAGGCATTACAAGAGAAGCAAAAAAAACTGCTTAAAAAGTTGAATGATAGATATTAAATCCAATAGTTAATTGTCAAAATTTATTTTTATTGTAAACGTATCTAACATTTAAGCCATGATTTGACTATACTTTCTAAGTGCTCCACTAGCCCCATACCCTTGTTTAACTTACCTCACCTATTGGGTACGTTGGGCATACTTGACCATCTACATTAAAATAGATGTGGCTCCTAAATTGGACTTATTAGAAAAAAATTACTATGGACACTATTAATAAGGGATAAATTGTTAATCAATCAGTGTGCATTATAAGCCATTAAGACCTATTTTTAAGGAGCTATAACCGATCAAGTAAAAAATTGCTCAACCAGCCCCGCCCTACCCAATTATTAAAAAGTCTTCGCGACATTTTTTAGAACAATATTTTTTTTAAACTCTCAAATTATTTATCTGATAAATTTTACCAACACGCATTCATAAAGAAAATTAAAATCCCTACACAAAAGCTATCCTTGTAAATTGTCGTGAAATAAGCCGTGTACATGGTACATGGATCGGTCTTTGAACATTAAACATTTTTTAAATTTGCTTCTTGAGTTTGGATTTTTGGTAGTACTTCAAAAATATCAATATTTAAATAATTAATCCAATACATATTTTTCAGGAAAATTTATTACGCTACAAAAAACGTCTCCTAACATTCTTTAAAAAATTCACTTCATCAAAAGTTATTCGACGTTAAAGATAACTTAAAAAAAATGTTTT
Organism: Listronotus bonariensis; assembly: GCA_014170235.1. Classification (NCBI taxonomy): domain Eukaryota; kingdom Metazoa; phylum Arthropoda; class Insecta; order Coleoptera; family Curculionidae; genus Listronotus; species Listronotus bonariensis. The sequence goes on along the minus strand of JACEGR010002489.1, from coordinate 79,091 downwards.
ACTATATTTTGACCTAAAAGAAATTCGAAGTTCCATTGTCTTTATTACATTGATTCACACAACGTTTCGACCAGTACTACTCTCTATTCATTTTCAAGTGTAGTGTAGTTTACACTACTATAGTAAGAGGAAAGTGACCAAATATGGAATAGTATCCCTAATATGGAATACCAGAATTTCTATTTCTATTTCTATTTCTATTTTTTCTTGGTTTTGGTCCCTTCAGGTCCAATCCACCACTCTCCCCCTTCCGGTCAATGCTTTCCAGGGCTTCGTCGGCGGAAAATCTGGATAATCGAGCTCGTAGCTCCCAGAAATTCCAAAGAAAACAAATATAATTCAATGTTCGATGCAATGCATTAATTGTCGGCTGTCAAACCAAGATCTGCTACTGGTGTTACGTATAACCTTCACTTTCACTTCTGACAGTTCCCATGGCACGCCCATCTATTTCCCGCCATTTGAGAAATACCTCGTGTTCATCACCAAACAGGATACCATCAGCTTATAGGAATCTTCGCTCACAGCGCTTAGATCCAGAAGAAAGATGCCGTCAATTTAGCGTGAATCTTTCTTTGATCCCCGAAGGTAAAAAACGTTCATACGACACCTCTAGCCGCCACTCCGGGAAGAACTTTGTAGTCCCCTACGCACGTCCGCACTGTTCGGAGGTCAAACAAAGAGTTACCAGAATTTCTCTTAAACGAAAACTCACACACGCAATAAGAGGGGTTTGTCTCTTTTGTTATACCCATTCGCCGGTAGAAGAGGTAACATGCCAGTAGTGCAAGCTCTTTCGTCGCTGTAGTACCGTTTTAAAGGACGTATTATAATTATCATTGACGCTGTAAAAGGTCATTGATGTATTATATAGTGGACAAAATACTGTTTTTATAACTTTTAGAGATGAAAAGAGTTTAGATGTTCTGTTGTAGGTTCCAATGGTATTTGTATTACTTTCTTAAATAAAAAATATTAAAATGTAAGCATCCCTATATGGTCCAACTGGACAAGCCCCGAACTGCCCACTTTGTTCGTTCTTTTATGCCCAGTGTTTCTAGATGGTGGAACCTGCATCCCGCGGAGGTATTTTCATTCCTCCTCGTATTTAAGTTCCGTGTCAAACTCGCTTAAGACACCCACAGCATTGGTGTGGGCTTTGGGTACAATAATTGCGCTGAACCCAGAGTCTGACGCCTGGAACTGTGATTTTTCAAATTTTTTTGTTGCTTTCTATGTTATACCAAAGTTCACAAAGAGTTTCTTGTTAGTTAAGTTTAACTTTTAATGTTGTTTATAGTATTCCATTTTTTTTTATAGCATTCCATATTGGGCTACCTTTATCATTTTTTAGTTTTTTTAGATCTTAATTGAAGTTGATTAATATAACTAAAAAATTTTATAAAATAGGACAAATATATAATTGTTAATAATAGAAAATTATTGCAAGTTGCCTTATTAAGCCTCGGGAATTATTAATACCGGTCTTATTTAAATAGTGCTTGTACGCATAATTTAGAGTTGTTGCAAATCATAGTAGATTTTTAATTGTTTTGTGTTGTAGGGTTTTGTTTAATAGAATTACAGAAATACATTTAAAAAAGCAAGGTTTTAAGTATTTTTACTTCTGAAAACTTTTCGATTTTGTGGTCGGCAGCCGTTTGGTTAGACGAACAGTTTCGAAGTTAAAATAAGACCAAAATAAGACACGACCTAAAACCGACATAAATAAAGCCAGGCACTATACTTACGTAGGGTGTTCAGTAAGTTTTGAGATACTTTGTAACTAAACGGCGCAGGAAAGTAACATTGATGTTTTTTGTTTGTACATGTCATGAAATGTCGTAGTCCTACATAGTTATTAGTAAACTATCAGTTTTACGCCAGTTCGTGTCCAGCGATTTTAGCGCAATGGCGTCGTAGACGACTATCGAGTGCCGTGCAATTTTGAAATACAACTTTTCACGTGGGTTATCTCAAGAACAGTGTTTAGAAGAAATGAAGCCTATACTTGGTGATGACTGTCCATCTTGTGCGATCATATACAGATGGTACAAACAATTTCAGCGGGGCTCGTTTTCGCTTGAAGACGCCTCACGCTCAGGTCGACCGTGTGAAGTAGTTACCCCAGAAAACATATCTGCCGTCCAAAAAGCTATAGAAACAAACCGACGAATTACCTATCGACAGTTAGAAGAGAGATTGAACATAAGTTTAGCAACATTACACACGATCATACATGAGCACTTGGGTTTTAGAAAAATTTGTACTCTTTGGGTTCCACACAAGTTAACTCCCGAGCAGCAGACACAAAGAGTGAATTGGTGTAAAAAATGATGTCCAAATTCCAGGAGGGTAAATCTAAAGACATAGTGTCGATCGTCACGGGAGATGAAACTTTTTTATTATTACGACGTTCGAACTAAACAACAGAATAAGATATGGGTTCTCGAAGGTGAAGAAACGCCGACCGAAGTTCGCAAATCAAGATCTGTAAAAAAATAATGATAGTTGTTTTCTTTGGTTTAGGAGGAATAATTGAACGTGTTGTGCTTCGAGAACAGAAGACCGTAAATGCTCTCTGGTACACTACAGTATGCCTTTCAAAAGTTATAGAAAAGTTAAGAGTGATTCGCCCAAACTCGCAACTCGCTAGCTGGTACGTTCATCATGACAATGCCCCACCTCATCGAGCTGAACTTACCAGTCAATTTTTGACAGATGCAGGCTTGAGACTTTGGGAACATCCGCCTTATAGCCCCGACTTGGCGCCGTGTGACTTTGGGTTTGTTTCCTTTGTCAAGAACCAACTGAAAGGACCAAAATTTAAAACTAAAGACGCGCTACTGGAGGCCTGGGATAAAATATGCGCTGAAATTTCAAATGAAAAGTGGAAAGCTATTTTCAGTGACTGGTTGGTTAGAATGGAAAAGTGTATGCAATGTGGTGAAAACTATTTTGAAAAATCAAATAAATGTACGTATATCTCAAAACTTTTCGAACACCCTACGTATTAAGGAGTCCTTATCTTACCATGCATCTGCGCAAGCTCAGATGTCAAAATAAGGCCGGAATTATTGGTGCCTGACCTTATTTCACTGTGCAATAATTCTCTAATAACTACAAAACGTTTTTTATTAATAATGTTTATGCGAATTATGTATAAAAACCAAAATCGTTTTCCATATTTGGTCACTTTCCTCTACTAACTTACTGAGTGACCTATGAAACACATTTTTTGTTAAGGTGTTTTAATTAATTTAATAAGTGCCCAAAGTATAATTCATTCAACTTTTGAAGAATTAAATGTGCAAGATTTTTAGGACAGATGAATTTATTTATGAAGCACACTTTTGGAACCAATGTCAATATATCCTACAGTGCAAGTACAAGTTTTTTTCCTCTATGATAAAAAAAGGACATAATATCCGTTCAGCTTGCGAAATGACGTGAAGTATACATGCTCTTGATGGGAGGTACAAGATTTTAGGTGAGATTGATAATGTAGCGATTTTCATTAATATATTAGCAAGTTTTTATAGTTGTTACAATCTCAAGTGTCACTAAATTATCCAAAAAACTGGTAATTTATGAGTTATAACACACTGTAATCAACACACGAATGTTTTTATTTTTATTTTAATGCAACTTGTACAGAATTATTTAACATTTTTTTTTATCTTTGGACAAACAACGAAGACTAAAAGCCTAAATACTAACGTACCGTGGGTGTCTTAAGCGAGGTAAGAGGGAGTTTGTTGACACGGGACTTAAATACTTGCAGATTTGGGGGAAGGAAAGACCTCCGCGGGCAGCAGGTTCCACATTCTAGAAAATCTAGGGATAAAAGAACGAACAAAGTGGGAAGTTCGGGGCCTGTCCAGTTAGACCGTATAGGGATGCATACGCGCGGAACCACGAGTTTCTCTGCTGGGAACCGTGAGTGGAGGAATTATACTGGACAGTTCTTCAGAGCAGAAGCCATGGAAGTACCTAGGAAAAAGCGATAGATCCCCCACAGCCCGACGATGGGCAAGAGAGGGAAGCCTTTCTGTAAGTAAAGGATCATTAATGAGACGAACAGCTCTTCTTTGAATAGAATCAAGAATGCTTAAGGTTGTGGGGGACGACATGCCCCAGATATGAGAACAATATTCCAAGGGTGGTCGGATTTGGGACACATAAAGTGTATAAATTCGAAGGGGAAAAATACTTTTGGCTCGAAAGAGAAATCCAAACTTTTTGAAGCTGCCGTGGCTATAGATATAATGTGTTTATGCCAGTTGAGGTTACTTTCAAATGTGACTCCCACAAGATTAAAGGTGTCTTTGCTCTGTAAAACTTGGCCGCTCATAAGTAGAGGATGAGTATTTGATGACTCTTTTCGCGACAAGGAACATGATTGTGTCTTGCATGCATTAAAGTGGACGAGATTTTTGGTGCCCCAATCCAATATTAAATTAAGATCCTGCGAAAGAGATATCTGCATCGTTTTGCGTTTGTTTTCCAAATCAGGTTTAGTGATGGGTTTAGGAACCTGCAAACTAGAGTAAAGGGTACTATCGTCGGCGAAACTATGAATGGAATTAGTTGTGGACGAAAAAAGGTCGTTGATGTGAAGAAGAAACAATGTTGGTGCCAGAACTGAGCCCTGAGGGACTCCAGCATTTACTTGGTGAAAGCTTGAAGAATGGCCGTCCACAATAACTGATATACGTCGATCAGATAGATAACTAGAGAGCCAAGTACAGAGTATAGTGGAAAGCCATAGGGGGGAAGTTTATTAAGAAGTGCGGTATGCCAGACCTGGTCAAAAGCTTACACATACAGGACGAGCTAGCTTTATACCTCCAATTGAAATTAAATGTCTTAAAAACTAGCAGGTAGCGATTACAAAAACCACCAAAGATTTGGGAAAAACTAAAAACAATATGTTACTTTTGACCTACACTATCGATGATGTGGCAATAGAAAAAGCCTCCTTTCCACGCATTGGCAAAAATGCTTATTGTAATTTCAAATTGGGTCGATGTGTATGTGTAAATACAGAGTTATCATTCAGCACTATTGCTAACTTCTTTATTGTTAGAGATACGAAGTCGGCTAAATTAGTAATGTTAAAGTATTTCTTGCGCTGATTAACGTGCTATTAACAAAAACAATTGAGCATCGGGTGTTCGATTTATTGCAAAAAATACTTTTTTAAAATGAAACACCCTATATATTACATTACCATTTAAAAGATATATCCAAGGGCATTAAAAAAGTCCTTATGTGTTATATCCAATTTTTAATAGTTTTGAAAATATAGCCATCCTCAGGAATTTAATAGTAAACGGGCATTTTTTAAATAAACATTCCGTATATTGCATCACCATTAAATAGATATTTTAAATACCACATTTAATATGTCTATCTCTTATAGTTTAAAAAATAGTGCTATTAAAATATGAAAATTATGGTAAATTTTTTGGTGTCTAAGATAAAATAAACATTTTAATGTCTACTAATTTTTAGATTTGAATGGCTATATTTCCAAAACTATAGAAGATAGACATATCAAATGTATTTTCTTAAAGCTTTCTTAAATGTCTATTTAATGGTAATGCAATATACAGGGTGTTTACTTACAATGTGCCAGTTTATTATCAAATTCCCGAGGATGGCCATATTTCCCAAACTATTAGAAATTGTATATAACACATAGGGACTTTTTTAGTGCTACTTGATAGATCTTTTGAACGGTGATATAATTTACAGGGTGTTCCATTAAAAAAAAGTATATTTTTGCAATAAATCAAAAACCCGATGTTAATTTTTTTTGTTGGCAGCACGTTTATCAGCGGAAAAATACTACAACTTTACTTATTTAACTGACTTCGTATCTCTAATAATAAAAAGTTAGCAATAGTGCCGACTTAAAAATGATCACCCTGTACAATAAAACAGCAATAGGTTCATCAAAATCTAACTTAAAAAACTGATAAAATGTATACCAATATGTCGCAGGCAAATGATTATTTTAGGCAAAAAGCTTCTCTCTAGGCAAATGCTTTCTGTTATATTAAACTAACCACAACTAACCATTACCCCCAATGAGACAGTTTTGCATGACCGACTGGTTGTGCAAATATTTCTATTTCCATTTGTCTAAAAATTGCTTAGACAAATAATATCAAATGCTAGTTATATAGCATTTGCCTAGGTTAGCATTTGAAAATTAAAATACACTCTTTGCCCAGGCAGGTATTTGTCTAGACAGGACCCATTTGCCTAAAATAACCATTTGCCCGCGACATATACATATTGTCGACGAATGGGGTTTACAAAGAGGACAAACGGATAAAAAATTATATTTTTTGAAAAAGTCATATTTCATTAAAATTTTTGCTTGTAACAAAAATATGATTCATGAAAACAATATGTGGTAATTTTGTTTACAGAGTTTGCAAAAGCTTTAAAAACAGGATTTTTCTTAAAGAATAAACTACCTTTATTTTTAAGCTCCACAATTTGGCTGAAATATCCAAATTTTAAATTTTACTTTGACCACCTTTCGTCGGCAAGATCACGAAGTGGCGTATATGTGAAAAATAGGAGAACTGACAAGAGCCGATATTAAGGTTTAAAAAAGTTGCTACTTAATATCACGAATTGGCATAAGTTAGATTTGGATAGCTTAAAAGTTATAGAATTATAGTAATTAACTCATTTTTTTACTCAGAAAATAAGTCGATAAAAAAATACCTAAAATCAGATACGCCACTTCGTAATATTGACGACAATTTGTTTACAGCTGGAAAATTGTGAATTGGAAAGTGTTTGAAAATTAAATTATAAAATTATTAATTGTTGTAATTTTGGAAACTCGTGTTAGGTATTTTATTTATAATATTAAAATTACTAGGTAATTTTTGAAAACACCAAATTCGGTTTCATGTAATTTTTTGGATAATCCTGTAAAGAAATTAAGTTTTTGCTAGCTCTGTACACAAAATGAAAATTTTGTCCCCGTGAACCAATGACCTTTTATCCTTTACAGGAGACGAAACTTGTTTACATTTGATTACGATCAGACATTAAAATTTTCTCCGATTTGACTGGACTATTTGCTTTCAAGATAATTTTGCTTAAGTCATCGGACAAGCGCTACTGTCACTTTTGCTATTTTATATTAAAAGTCTTGACTTTTGCCATTTATTTGTTAATACAATTTTTACTGGAAATACTATATAAGAATATCGTCTATACTTTAAGGTGATTTTGATATCAGAATTATATAGTTATTATTATGTTCATATTAAATTATCATTATATTTAATTATTTCCAGGTTTTTCTTTTTATTTTGAATCACGGAAAATTGACTAAACAACCCGACAACGTTGCTACGGGCCATAGCCTCCATCGGCTCGGATCGGCTAGTCTCGTAGCATTTTTATCACTTTTCATGCGCCATTACTTGCAGCGTTGCCTTGTAGAAATAGTTGTTTTGGTAATTTTCTCAGTTTTTTATGTGTCTTATAGTGTTTTTTGTGTAAATTATTGGACAATATTACCGACAATATGGTTCGTGAAAGCCAAGTATGCAAAAAAATAGACTTTTAAACCCCAATGTGTCATTTCACAAGTAAGTAAACATATGTTTGTTTTTCAATTCATTGGCGTCGCATCGTTGTTGGTGTAGTCTGTTAGTATTTGTTTCTTTATGAGATACATAATAATATGTTTTAAATTATTTCATATACATAACTACAAATGACTAATTATGATATTAGTGCAATTTTCTTTTATGAGAATAAATCTTAAATTAAATGATCTAATAGTATTTGTAAAAGTGCCTTTAAGCAAATGTAATACATAAGTGGTTATTTAAAAATCCTCATTCTATCTTTTTAATTCCTGATTTACATACATACACACGAACACTCACCTAAATATACTAAATTATTGATTAAAGAAATGTTGCTAGTGGAAAAAATATTAATATAGTGGATGCTATATAAATAGGAGATTCTGTTGATTTTTAGTATGTAGTTTTTACTGTAGGATTTATTTATTTGACAATATAAATATTGAAAATTTTTATACACGTCTAAGGCGTGTAGTACACTAACAGGAAGACATTAGACAAAAAATGCCGGCATATAAAATGGTAATGAATCTGTCCCACATTATTCTTGCTTTAGTTGTCTATGAACCTTTTGAAGTGACAAAACATGTATATTCGTGTATTTGTTATGTTAACTGAAATTCAAATAAAAGTATATTTATATTTATGTGTTATTTATTTACTAAAAACCTCTTCATAAAATAATGATCGTTACTTTTTTGTTAAAAATAATATTATTTCAATAACAAGTGGTTTTTTTACTTTTTGCAATAAATGAAAAATTGCAATAAGAGACATTTTAAAATTACTTATCTTATTTTGGTCTTAGTCTTAAATTTAAGAAAATCAAGCTTTTCCTACCTTAAATCCATAGCTTTTAAAATTAAACAAAAATTTTTTAAATTATAAAACTTCTAAACAAAAAAAATATACTAGTATTAAAAGTGGTATCTTTCGCTTATCGCTATATTGTAAAGTTCTCGCCAGTTGAGAAGATGCCACGGCGTCACCAGTTCTGTCTCACTATCAATTATTCTCCTTTTTGTTGCTCGCACACGTTGTAAACGATGCGTTTAGACAGCGATAGTTGATTGCCGTCTTTATTTGTATGACGCTTGTGGCACCTTTGTAACTGGTTTTTAGTCTACTCGAAATAACCGTTGTGTTGTTTTGTAAATGCTTAAATTCAGTCAAAAACAAAGAGCATATCACAAATATTACCCAAAATCTAAAATGGCAAATTAGGTGAGCATAAACAATTTTTAAAATAATTTTCTCATAAATGTAATGAAAGTAAAGAATATTTGTGTCCAGTAATAATAAAAAAAATTGAATGCTTGTTCGCTAAAGGTGAAAGCACACTAGGCGCTTAGGTCTCGGTACTCTCACGGACCGATCAAATAATTTACATGCATTTTAAAAGAATTACCTTGAATGATATTTAAATACCATGTAAGATATTTGATCGGTCCTTGAGCGTACCGAAACCTGAGCACCTAGTGTGTTTTGACTTTTATAAATCACGAACTAGTTAGTGCAAATCGGGTATTATCATAATCAGTCAGTTCATTTATAAGTAAAGTATGTGTAGAATGGCGAATGCGCAACCGTATGTAAAAGTTAGTAAAACATCAAGTCTTTTTAAACGAATGCATATTATTTTGTATGATTAATAGACTGGAATACTTTTAATACCATAATAATTTGAAATAAAAAGATCATGATTTTCAATCTATTATTTAAAATATTCTGAATATACCATGTCTAGTTAGTTACTAACTAAAATTTCTTGGGTTTAAATTATAATATATAGGCATCATATTATACATTGCAAGTACAAAAAAGCCATAAAGTAGCAAGCAAAATAAAATGGCGTCCAAAAAATTAGGAATATAAGTTTTTAGTAATACAATCTTTTAAATTAAGCCACCTATCCAGTTTTTATTCTATATTTTATTAATTTTTTATATATCCACGTTATAAAACGTAAAATTATACATACCCAAATCTTATTTAGAAAAGTTTTGCAAGTTTATCTAAAACATTCTTATTTGGTGTTATTTTTGCTTATTTAATTATTGCCTTAGAATGGCACGCCTCTGGCAATCGAAATACTCTCAGTCATTTTATTATTGACAGTGTTGCCAACACAAAGGTATTTGTAAACAAAGGCAAATTATTTTGATTTGTTTTCTTTGTCACACACGTTTGTGTTTTCATGTTTACTATTTTAATCATGGCAACAAAACAAACGGCATTTTAGCATTGAAAAACAGGTAATGTTTGGTCTGTTGTGAAAAGTCTAAGCCGTGAACCATATTTTGCTTTAGCAAGCGAAATTTTTTATTAAAAATAAGATTTTTTAAGAATTTGTAAACCCCATCCGTGGACAGTCTGTTAAATAAATTTTTATTACGTACTTACAAAACCAAGCGAGATGGAAGAGTACTTTCTGGAGCAAAAAAAAGGCGTCTCGTCTCGAGGCAACAATACACTACGTTTTTATCAAATAGTTAAAGCCAGCTTGAGTTAAAGCGGCTTTTAAAAGTGGCTTGAAAAAAGCGATATAAACGCGCTTGAAAGTGACTTGAATCGTTCAAGTCAAGCCTGAAAATAAGTAGGGTTGACTTTACTGAAGCCGATTAGAAATACGATATAAATGATTCAAGCGGGCCTAATAACTGCCTAACTTCAGATGAATTCTTCCTCGAACGTCATCAGTGTCAATTTCATAAATGATTTTGACATTTTTATACAAAATATGAGTGGCAAAACAGGTGAAAAAACTTTAAAATACGCTCGTACCAACAACTGCACACAATACGGGACTAATTAAAAAGTGAGGCTTGTTTTTCATTTGATGTCCACTGTGAAGTTGGATGCAAAACTGCCCCATGCGTGCGACGATGGCCTGAAATGTGCTTGAACTCGGTTTTCAATCAACTTTCAAGCCACCGAAATAAACACGTAGACTTGGAAATCGCTTCAAAGCCGCTTTGTTTTCAAGCCAGATTCAACTATTCGATATAAACATAGTAATATTTGATATGTAGTTTCGGCCAAACACAGATTGCGCCATACAACTGTTTAAAAACTAACCACTGAATAAATATTTTTATTAAATATACGAACATTTATTTGCGTTTAAATTTAATTACAGGCTGTCTAGAAATTTTCATCAAAAGGAATTACAGCGACCACGTGTGCGATGCAATGCGAGCGAGGGTAAATTTAAAACCCTCTTTTTCCAATGAGTCATTCAATTAACCGTATTAAGCCCTGACAGTTCAGTTTTACACACTGATTGGTTGATAAAAGCGATGAATTGTACATTTTATTGGAGTTAATGGTTTGCCATAGAAATTGCCATTAAACATATTTTTTTACTTTGACGATCGTCAGTTTTAATAAAGAATAAAAGGTTACAACATATTTTTTTAATAAAAAGTTACTGTTTTAGTTAAAAAGTTCCTAAGAGAGTATAACACAAAGTTTGATACATATCCCACATTAAAGTTTGAACATTTGATAGAAACGAAAGGGGTATTCTGTCAAAATAGGCTTATCTGCGACCGGCGACAGCGATAAAACCTAGGTTACTTTATATTTATAAGGTTGCGACGCGACGTATCCTCAACTTTAGGCGGTTCGAGGTCGGGGACGCAGGAAGGGCACTCCACGGAGAAAGTTGGCAAGACTGGGTAAAATCAAAGCTGATGATCAATCCAGTGGCGTCTAGAATTTGCGCATTTCATTTTGCATTGTTTTGGTAGTGATATTTGTTGAAAGATGTAATTCCAAATGTTTTTTATTTAAAGTAAAAGAATTTACAACTTAATAATAATTAAAAACTGTTGTATAAACGGTTGTTCTACTAATACAATAAACTCCGGCACTGAACAACATGGCCGAAAAATGGTTGATGTGACGTCATAACACGTCAAAGCAATATGGCCGAATGTCGTGACCTTATATAGACCGACTTTGATAAAACCGACCTATAAGCCAAAGTCGGTCTATATAGGGTCGCGACATTTGGCCATATTGCTTTGACGTGTTATGACGTCACATCTCCCATTTTGGCCATATTGTTCAGTGGCGGAGATATACAGTTTATTGTATTAGTAGAACAACCGTTTACACAACTGTTTTTAATTATTATTAAGTTTAAATTCTTTTACTATAAATAAAAAGCATTTGGAATTACATCTTTCAACAAATATCACTTCCATGACAATGCAAAATGAAATGCGCAAATTCTAGACGCCACTGGATTGATCATCAGCTTTGATTTTACCCAGTCTTGCCAACTTTCTTCGTGGAGTGCCCTTCCTTGCGTCCCCGACCTCGAACCGCATAAAAGTTGAGGATATGTCGCAACCTTATAAATATAAACTAACCTTGCCTGCGACCTATGGATTTAAATAAGAGTGAACCCAATGACCTTTTTGTGAATAGTCTAAGAGTGAACCCTAATGGGGCATAAACATTGTTGCCAAGTTGCTTATAAACTCTTCCCATCCAGTTGTTTTCTTTTGTAAAATACTTTAAATAGTAAAAAATTGTGGATACATTTATAATATTATTTATTTATTGCATATAGGGGCCTACAAATTTACGTGTAAATATTAAATACAAGAATATACGTATTGCAATGTATTTGTCTCGTATGTGTGTATTCGTCTTGGGTTTAATTAAAGAATTTAAAAAAGGCGTTGCTTACCAGAACTTACCGTTCGTAAGTGTGTATTAGTCTTGGGTTTAATTAAGTACCTACCCTTAGTACCCTTTTCTGATTCTAAGAAATATCTCTAACAGTCCACCTACCCTTTGGCAACATCATCGAAAACTCCTGTCAATTTATTTCAAACTTTACTATGAATGAACTAAATTCTAGAAAATTTTAAGCTTACAGCTCCAGGTTTTTTTTGTTTTTTGTATTTTTTTAAACTTTTAAAAATATACAGGGTGATGATGTGCAGATCTGATGCTTGCCAGGTGATGATTGTAGTACTTAGCAACAAAGTATGAGTATGATATCCATCCTTTATATTTATACAACAAAATAAGATTTAGAACAGATGTTCATAATTTAAACCTTCGGTGAGGGCATCATTTTTTGACCATACCACAACATCGTAAGGAGATGTTTAAAAGATCATTTTCCCACAATATAGCCTACTACATTAATTCTTTAAATAATTTTAATATTAATTTGTCCGTTATTACATTTAAAAATCAGTTAAAACAAAAGCTCTTTAGTTTACAGTAGCATTGGTTTTGTGCAGGCTTTTCTTCTCTCCTCTACTATTTATCCTTTTTCTTATCCCTTTTCCTTTTCCTTAGCATCCCAAACAATTTTTTTTGCTAGCTTTGTTTAGCGCAATCTATTTTTTATTTAGTTTTAGTTAGATTATAAATTATTTTTTTATTTCAAGGCCTGAACAGTATCTGGTCTTTCCAGATGTCTGCATCATTACTTAAGGCCTATTGTTAACCATTTTATGTAATTTTTTCCTACTGTACATGTACTATACTGTTATTATTTATGTCAATAAAAACGTTAAAAGGCAATTAACAAACGTCAACCTGTTTCCGAGAGTAAATAAAAACGTGCGATAGCAGGAATTAGGATTAAATAGTATTAATCATGATAAGAGTGACTGTATTGTCTGTCGGAGACGAATCACACACGCGGCAATTCCACGGCACGGCGAATCTCTGTGTATTAGTAGGCGAAGCGAAAATCGGCGATAAGCAGCAGGATAATCAGATGGGGCTGCTCCTCAAAGTAGTGCCGAATCGGCGCTAATTAACGGCGGAGGCTGATACTCGCTTTGTCGGCCTTTGGCGATAAACAGCGCGGATAATCTATCAAATTAGTGTTTATCCAGAACAATTTGCGCAGAGTGGCCCCGTTCTATTGTCGTTTGCAATTCAGGTGAATTGCGATATTTCTTTCCAGGGGCTTTATTCTGTAACTTGCTTGAATTTTATTAACTCTAAAATCAGGAAATTTTATTGTCCTTACTTGGTAATTAGTACATAACGCTTTGATTAATATGTATTCTTTATCGTTTTTAATTTATAACTAACTAGCTTTTGCCCGCGGCTTCGCACGCGGTTAATTCGTAGTAAAACAATTCCAAAGAAAAATACAAAAACAGGTAACTTTTTTATTCTTATCTGTTTTTATAAAAAAATCTGCTTCCACAGGGAATCGAAGCCAGGTCGCCCACGTGACATGCGAACATTCTACCAACTTAACCTTTTTATAATATAATTCCCGCGGCTTCGCAAAAATATGAAATTATCAGTGGTTCTCTTATGTATTAAGCATGTTATTATACATATAAACCTTCCTCTTAAATATATATTTTAAAAACTGCATTAAAATTCGTTTAGTTTTAAGATCTAAGCATACATACAGACAGACGAGCGAAGCGACTTTTACTTTATACTATGTAGTAGTAATATAAGCCTTCCTCTTGAATTACTATTCTATTAATTATTAATCTATTAAAGAAAACTGCATCAAAATGCGTTTCGCAGTTTTAAAGATCTAAGCATACATAGGAAGAGACAGCGAAAAGCGACTGTTAATGCTACTATTTATACACGGCGTGCCTGCTCGATGCGTTTAACAATATTGTAATGCATGCATTTAATTAGGTCAGTTAGTATTGGAAAAAGGAAACCCATCTTAAAATAAAGCCAAAGAAACACAGAATATGTGATAATTTCAATGTTTAATTCTACAAGTTAAACAATTTCTAGGTCAAAACATTAACCATTAAACTAATCCACAGGGTCAAGAGCGTTTAAACATCAAAACAAACAACTACAAATTTGATATATAAACACAGGGCTACCTAGAAAAGAGGAGTTAGAAATAGACTCCATCTGGGTGTTCCCATCTTTAAATGCAACATATTAGGAAGGGCGCCATATATAGGTACTATTTGCTAGTAGAATCGTATATTATTTGGTTCTAAATATAATTATTATTTTTTTTAGCAAGTGTCCACTACCCCATCTGAGTAACGTACCCCAGGGGCCATATTTGGTCAAAAAAATTCTCTGCCACAATATTCCAAAAAATGATTCTATGTGCAGGGTGTCCGACTATATTTTGACTCATTATGATCGCGAATAACTATAAAACAAATAAGGTTTTCAAGATGCGGTTTTTGAAAAGTCCTTGAATTTCTTTAAAGTTTCTTATTATATTCTCGCCACTTGGTTGTAACATTCCGTTAACACAAAACACAAAATGGCCGATTTTCCGGTATAGGGCAACTTTGTTATTTTCCAGCAGAAAAATTTGGAGGGTGGGCAACAAAATATGCATGTGCATTATTAAAATTAAATAGGTTTAAAATTCAGTACAAATATTTAAAAAGCCTATTTTTAGGGTCCTATAAACTCAAAACAAAAACCTTTTTCAAGCTGTAGTCATCGTAAGTGGGTAAAAAAACGTTTATTTTAAACTGTAGCTACATTTTTGCATCAAACAGCACAAAAAATTCCCCCTTTTTTTTTATCGGTTTGGAAATTAAATTTATTATTTGTCTAAAAAAGGTAAAATCAAAAATTTTCGATTTATTAAATGTTCTCTCAGCAAAGAGGGATTTTAATGGGGGTAAAGCATGTTGCATGCACTTTAATGTTTATAATCAATATTTTAAAAGTTAAGGTACACCAGTATGACGGCCACAGAAAAAAAAAAGATTTAGTTCCTTGTGATAAAACAAACGGTTTTTGAAAAATATATTTGCTTAGTCTGTGGAAACCAACAAATTTCCTTTTTACTTCTACCTCTAGTGCTATATCTTATTTTGTTTAATAAATAACATATTCAAGGGGTTAGAGAATATTGTTAAAAAAAAATAATGGCAGATTTTACTATTAAAAATGTGAAAAAAAGTTCATATAAACATAGGTCCGCAAATTCCTTGTGCTCAAGATATAGGTTTTTAAAACTTGAAAAAATGTTTTTTTCTTAATATCTTAAATATCCTTTACCCAATTTTGTTTTAATTTGGAAATGTAATATATGGCATAAAGGGGGTAATTTATCACTAACTTAATTACATTTAATTAAAACGGTCCTCCACTGATAAAGTAAATGTCCGTAAATTTTTTATGCTTTCTTAAGATTAAGCAAATAAAAATACAGCTTTGATGTCTCCTTATTTTTTTCGTATTTTGTTGAAAATAAGAGGAAAAAAATCACGTAATTGCATATTTTAAGACCATTAAAGCATTGTGGAAAGTTTTTCTTTTGAAAAATGGGTTTTATAATTTTTATTAGCAATTATCATCGCTGTTATTACGAAAGGGCCTAGCTCGATATTTCGTAAAAATGAGTTGTACCCATTGTTATACAAGGGCAGACCTTATTTATATTATGACAAACTTGCATATCCTAATATTACACTACAATAAGATGCAGGTGTCAGAGGAACAGCCAAAATGATGACCCAATTTTTTTTAAACCACTCTCCTAAAAGTTCTAAAATTTGAGGAACGGAGGTAAACGGGGCGCGAAAATATCTCTTTTACCTGCACGCCTGTAAGGTTACGTTTATATCATAGGTAAATGGGGCGCCAGCCCTTCCCGAGAGGGGTGTGGGTCAGGGCAGGTAAGAATTCCTATAATTGACACTAATAATTTGTATACCACTTAATCAGTTCAGTTCTCATTGTAATAGTGAATAGATGTGCGAAAAGATTTCCGCTCAAGATTTTAATAGTGCGAAAATGTCGGTATCAGTAATTGAAAGTGTGAGTGGAAAGATTTAATAGCCTACAAAAATTTTACATTTTCCATAGACAGTAAACAAAAGAATGTAAATATTTTTTGATGCAATAAATGTTTTGTAATTAATAAAATTTTTAAAAATAGACCAACATTTTATTTTGATACCTTTACTTTAAAGAAAACATTTGCGCCCCATTTACCTCTTCAATAAAACTTTAGTGAAGGCCTTGCGCCCCGTTTACCACCTCCGAATTTGAGATAGGCCTCTTCGTAATAACAGCGACGTTATGTAAAAATAATAATAAATACTTATTTAAAGAAGGTTTATATTTAGTCTTAGTCTATTAATTAAAACTAACATGTGTTTTCAAAATTTTTCGGTTTTTTTTAAAGTTTTACACTCTGTAAAAATTCGCGAACTTATGTTTGTTAATAGAATCTGCACTTAGTTTTTAACAACATTCTGTAACATCCTATATTACGTAATTTAAATTTTTAATACACAGAATTAACGGAGAAACATTTTGAATTTTTAAACATTTTAATTGAATATTTTACTTATATTTAAATACACTAAAATCCGGCTCTTATGACAAAGCCCAACTATAGATCATTTATTTAAGATTTCAGTGAATCGAATCACTTGAATATAAATTCATGGTGAATGAGAAAGGGACGGTTTTGTTTTTACCAGGACGTTTTGCGCTTCTTGCTCAATTATTAGGTTGAGCGAACGGTTGGGCGAGAGCAATTTAGGTTGGGCGCTCGCCACACCGCGCCCATCCCTGGCGCCGCCACTGCACAGAGTAGCGCAGGTATACCTTCACGGGTATACCTGCGTAGTTCGGTGCGTGGTTGGAAGGCTGTGCTGGCGATCAGAGCAAAATCTAGATCAATTATTTTTTTACTTTAAGACCTTTTCGGTATAGCGATATATCCCACACACGCTACGAAATCCGGTCTACCTGCGCAGATATACCACCTGTACAGATACTATCGACGGGGGTGCCTAGCAGATCGTCAATATTCTTTTTTATTAGGCCTATAGACTATAGGCTAAAAGCTACTTCTATGCAAGAGATATTTCTAGTAGATCTGTCTAAAAAGGTTGTGTTCAAGGCGTCTGTATTTCTATACGCCGCGCCGTTCATTGGTATTGATATTTACAAAAAAAAAATTTACAAGCTTATTATTTAACAACATGTTTAGACTTAAGAAGGCCTTGAATGCAAGAATATTAAAGAAATGGCGATATCTTTCAATATAATGGAGATATGATATGGTCATTTTATCGATTCTATTTAATTTAGATTTTTTTCACGATCCGAACAATGGCTGATTAAATTTAAGTATAAGGACTGGCCATAACCATACGTTGGATCGGTACGAAGGGAGGATAATGAGAATTATTTTTCTCGACGTGTAACAGATAGAAATAGTTAATTCTTTATGATAGTGGGAGTATTAAGTACCTTGCGAACGTACTCAGTGGCGTACGACCATTTTTATCTCTGGAAATGTTACAGTAAATAAGAAAACTATAAACTTATCGAAACATTTCATCAATGAGTAAATTTAAAGTAATTAAGCTAAATTAAGCTGACCTGGATCATTGAAAAATTGGACATTATACAGGGGTGCATTAGTGTGGCACCACGTATTTCTCTCATGGGAGGAATTATACTAATTCTTTGAAGCAGTAGCCGTGAAAACTAGTAGGGTAGGACGAGGCTAGTTGAGCAATTTTTCACTTCATCAGTTATAGCTCCGCAAAAATAAGTCTTAGGGGCTCATAATGCATACTGATGGATTAGCAATTTATCCCTTAGCAATAGTGTCCATAGTAATTTCTTTCTAATAAGTCGAATTTAGGAGCTAGATCTATTTTATTGTAGATAGTCAAGTGTGCCCAACGTACCCCATAGGTGAGGTAAGTTGAGCAAGGGTATGGGGCTAGTGGAGCACTTAAAAAGTATAGTCAAATCCTGGCCTGAATGTTAGATACGTTTACAAAAAAAATAAATTTTGACAATTTGCTGTTTATATTTATAATCTTATAGTCAAAACAACAAATATCATTAATAAAACAGCAACGTACCTAGCTTAACTTAAATATTGGATTTAATATTTATGAAGAAATGCCTTACTAATTTTTAAAAAACTTTTTGTTTGAAAATTTTATTTAAATTTTTAAAATTATAACTTTTTTCTATATTTTTATTTAAAAATGTTTTTGTTAGAAAATTTTAATTAAAAATTTTAAATTTCCATTGACTCATTTTCGTTTTTAAAAGTTTTTTAGCAGTTTAATTTTGATTCTCTTGTAATGCCTTCTGTATTGGTTAAAATTGCAGCTTTTCTCTATCTTCTGTTAAATTTGGCTCCTTTTCTTGGGTATGGTTAAACTATTTCCAGAGAAAATTTATAAATTAGATAGGTCAGCTCGTTTTCTTTGTTGCTTGTACCAAGTTCGAGTTGCAGCTTCTTTTAAATCTTGAGGAGACTCTAGTAGTCTTACTGTTATAAGTCCGTATACTAAAAAAATAAAAACATTTTTTACTTAAAACCGTGGGGTTTGTTGGGCAACTGTTGCTCAACTAACCCCAACCTGAAATTTTAAAGAAAAGGGAATTTATTAAAAAACCGGTTAGAATTATATCCAAAATCTTTACACATAATAAAACTGCAATAAATTTACTTAAGATTAACACTTACCTAATTGAGAACGGAATACATTTAACTATCACAGATAAAATTTTCCGGTATACAATTATTTAACTTTTTAATCACAAAATAAACAATGCGCACGAATACTTTTCTCGATCGCCGCGTCACCACTAGTGGTCGCACAATGAGTTCCCCTCGCGCAACCCCTTCTTTACGCTATTTGATGCTTTCGCGTGCGGTCGATAGTTTTTG
This sequence comes from Listronotus bonariensis, assembly GCA_014170235.1. NCBI lineage: Eukaryota > Metazoa > Arthropoda > Insecta > Coleoptera > Curculionidae > Listronotus > Listronotus bonariensis. Next base: position 59,798 of record JACEGR010002489.1, on the reverse strand, counting down.
AGATATTTTGATTGCCCAACTTACCTTTATGCTCAACTAGCCCCGCCCTACCCTATATATAAAAATAACAGCTTCTCTACAACACGGCAATGGGGAAGAAAAATTATTTTTCTGTAAACCTGAAAACCTGACTTGGAGAACAAACGCAGAGCGATGCAGATATCTCTTTCGCAGGATCTTAATTTAATTTTGGATTGGGGCGCCAAAAATCTCGTCCATTTTAATGCATCCAAAACACAATCATGTTCCTTGTCGCGAAAAGAGTCATCAAATACTCATCCTCTATTTATGAGCGGCCAAGTTTTACAGAGCAAAGACACCTTCAATCTTGTGGGCGTCACATTTAGGGCGTCACAGCCAGTTAGTAACCTTAACTGGCATAAACACATTGTATCTATAGCCGCGGCAGCTTCAAAAAGCTTGGATTTCTCTTTCGAGCCAAAAAGTATTTTTCCGCTTCGACTTTATACACTTTATATGTGTCCCAAATCCGACCTCCCTTGGAATATTGTTCTCATTCTGGGGCATGGCGTCCCCCACAACCCTAAGCATTCTTGATTCTATTCAAAGAATAGCTATTCGTCTCATTAATGATCCTTCACTTACAGAAAGGCTTCCCTCTCTTGCCCATCGTCGGGCTGTGGGGATTTATCGCTTTTTATAGGTACTTCCATGGCTTCTGCTCTGTCCAGTATAGTTTCCTCGTGCAAACTCGGATTTGTTATGTCTGCAGTTCAAAAGTGTAAACCTCTTTGTTGTTTATGCTGTGGTGAAAAATATTTAAGAACTTACGTTAATTAATATATATATATATATATATATAACCATGGGGTTTTTAAAAAAATAAATACTGAAACATATACAGGTCAGATAAGGCCACAGTGTAAAATTACTCTACTCTATACAGGGTGTCTCAAAAAAGTGTGACGTATCAAAGTTATATTTTTTAAACGGAACACCCTATATTTCATGACGATTTTAGATTCTACTTTAAAAAATAACTCAAGTTTGTTTATAGTACTAAGTGTCTAATTTTTTTCGTTTTTGTGATATTTCATTTTTTTGAAAAATGTAGAGGTAAAATTAAATTGATTTTACTTTAACACTTGTTAACAATTTTTCAGAAAATCAAATAGCCATATCTCTCTTATTTTAAATGGAACACCCTGTATTTTTTTACGTCACATGACTACAAATAAAATACTCTTTCAAATGATGTATAGGTTGCCTATACCTATCTTTTGTGCTTTTTTAGTAAAATTTGTTTTTACAAATTTTTAGTCCAAATGTTTATTTAAATTAAAGTTGGCTGTGACATAGCAACCATTAATATTTTTTTAAGAAAATAACAACGACCAATTATTGATTACTAGTGTTTTAGTCAGTTTAAAAATTTTTTTAATGATTTTAAATAAAAACCCTTCTTCTACAACAACAAGATGATATAATACTGGTAGAATGCGAAAAATGGTTTACTTTAGTCTAGAGTTAATCCTGAAAAATATTCCAGGAGAAACCATCTGATAACCTTAATAGTTGCTTTAAAAAATTTGACACAGTGATTATGAATAATGGAAAAAACGAGTTATAGGTCACAGAATGTCGTCATAACTGACCAGAGGCGTTATTAGGATTGTTTAAAAACACAAGTTTTATCACATTCAGCTGAAATAAGTGTTATTGGAAGTAGCATTATAAGCAACTAAGCAACTAATGAATTTTTTTGTGAATTTTAAAAATAGTGGCAGATAATACAAAATCTTTTAATTTTGTGCTTTTTTCCAACAAATTTACATTTTGCAATAACGGCTTAGTAAATAGGCATAGCTATATCACAGCCTACTTACATTTAAATAGACATTTGAAATAAAAATATGTTAAAACGGAATTTACTTAAAAAGTATAAAAGATAGGTATAGGCAACCTATACACCATTTGAAAAAGCATTTGGTTTGTCATGATGTGGTGTAAAAAAATACAAGGTGTTCCATTTAAAATAAGAGAGATATTGCAATTTGACTTTCTAAAAAATTGAAATTATTTTTTATCACCCTGTATAATCTCTAATCTCGATATGACCTACGTATGATAAGGCAGACTTTTCCAAATGTAGTAACAAATTTTAAAATTTAAGGAGTTTATATTATTAAAATAAAATTAATTTAATTGCACCCCTGCATTTTGAAAAAAAATCAAATATCACAAAAACAAATAAAATTAGACACTTGGTACTATTAACAAACTTAAATTATTTTTTTATGTAGAATCTAAAACCGTCATAAAATATAGGGTGTTCCATTTAAAAAAACATAACTTTAATACGTCACACTTTTTTGAGACATCCTGTATAGAGTAAAATAATTTTACACTGTGGCCTTATCCGACCTGTATATGTTTCAGTATTTACTTTTTTAAAAACCCCATGGTTATCCAGCTACAGAGCGTGTCGAATATGGTGGGCCACCCTGTATATATATATAAATATATATATATATATATATATATATATATATATATATATATATATATATATATATATATAAATTTAATTGTGATTGCTTCTAGCCGAGACATAAACCCAAAATCGTATATTTTTGTAAATATGGTAAATATTTGTTGACATTTTTGATCTAGATACACATTTTTATCGGCTGATTGACCGTCTTGCAACATTGTGTCTGCTAATTTGAATTTCCAATAATATTAAATCACATTCCTTCCATGCTTCCTCCGCCCATGAGCCTCTTCAAAAGATAAAAAGTCTTGACCATCGGACGCATGTTCTTAAGGATGGTCTTGTGCTTGTCCGAAAGAACCATATTAATAATATATCGAGATGGTTATCGACGATTTCGCTTGCGATGTGCACGTGAAATTACTTATTCCCGACTTCACTGTTACGAAGGAAAAAATGTCGCGACCTCCGACCTCATTGTCTGCCATCAAGAGAACCGATTGCCGAGAAATTATGGTGAGATTTTGCTGGAATTAAATTGTTCCTTATGGTAAAAAACGTCATTAGCCAAGGTAGGGCTTTGGTTTTAAAAAATTAAACAATAGTAGGTACCGGGTGTCCAGTGATAAATTTACACCTCCCTTGGCTTTTTTATTTTTTATGGTAAAAATAATTAAAACTACCCATATAACATTTTTTGACGGCGTTGTACATTTAATTTACTGGCATTGCCAACACTCTTTAATGGTAAGGCATTGGCAAAAAGGTATCAAAAAGACGCGAAAGTGGGCAATTGGCCGTTATTTGGCCACGTGTTGCAGATAAAGTGATGGCATCCATCATTAATAAGTTATTGGCAAAAAGATAACAAAAAAGACACGAAAGTGGGCAAATGCAGATACTCCCAAGCAGCAAGCTGACGTCTTATTGACGAAAATTGTCGCATATACTTTTTTTTAAAAGCTAAAATGATGAGATATTTTATTTGAAAATTAAAATAGGAAAAAACTCCTTACTGCATGCAATTTCCTTGCAATGCAAAGTACCATCTCTCGGAACACTGTCCAACTTGAAGATGCAGATTTTTTACTAGCCGAAGATATTTCTTTCAAAGCTAAGTGAGATCACCTACCGCAGACCGCTCTCAAATTATTTTTGTCTAATGGGTACGGTTTAGACGATAAAAAGAAACTAAAAAGCTAGAAAACCACGTAGAAAACAAATGCACAAAGCGGTCACCTTCGGTCGAAATTAACGTAGCTAATTTTACCATCATTTTATTTTTATTCGCTCCAAAATACATAATAAACATTTTGTTTGACATAATTTTTATTTGCATGATTTTTAACAATAAAATGTTATGAAAAGGCCACTTCCTTTAAATTATGTAAAAAAACATAAAATAATGTTGTTTAGCTGCCATTATAAATAAAACAGATCAAAAAAATTGCTTTAATGTTAGTTAAATACCAATGTTAATAATATGGTTTAAAAAGTATGAATATGCGTTGAAGGTTTGTCTTCAAAAATCCAATATTTATTTGCCTGCAACAAAAACGCGTGCTTTATTTAATCAGGATTGGTATGCCGCCATTTTTGTATGCTGCCGGCAATTCGCCTGCATGTAAAATTTATTGGCAATTAAGTGTTTATTTAGGGTTGACTTTTTAATGCGTATAAGATATTGGCATAATATTGCCACCAATTGCCAATGCTTTACCATCAATGCCAATATGAAAAATGTACATTGCCGGCAAATAGTGTTTGCTGGGTATTAGTTTGTTGGGTTAATTGTGTAGTTTCTGAATAGGTAATCAGATTTTTATTATCTCTTAAGATATGCAGGGTAGGACAAAAAGTTTAATTTTCTTAAATAAAACACCCTATATATTCTTTCACCATTAAAAAGATCTTTCAATAACTTAAAAAAACACATTTCATTTACTTACCTCAATTACTTTTTGAAATATGGCCATGCAAATCTGAAGAATAATTTTGAATTCCCATTAGAAACGTAATAAACTTCCATCCCTCTAACTTTTTATTATTTAACATATAAAAGAAATTAAAACACCATTTTGTAAGAATAATTCTTTAGTATCTGTGTCTTTTATCAGAAATGTTTTTTTTTCTCTTTAGATATACAGGGTACGTAAAAGAAAAAACAATTTTTTAAAATGGAAAACCCTGTATATTGAATCACCATTTAAAAGATAATTTAAAGAGCGTTACAAAAATACCATATCTAATGGGTCTATTTTTAATGGTTTTGGAAATATAGCCATAAATAAAATTATTCCTACATAATTTAAATTCAATTTACACCTATTCTTTAGATTTGGATGACAATATTTTCGGAACTAATGAAAATAGATATATCAAATGTAGTATTTTTTAAATCTCTTTAAAGGATCTTTTTATTAGTGATATAATAATACAATATGTTCTATTTAAAAATATCATACTTTTTTGTCCCACCCTGTATACTTTAAGAGTTATAAAAAATCAAATTATTGATTTAGAAGCTACAAAATTAACCTTAATCTGGCGACTAAGAAAATATCCTTAATGTAAAAAACATAAAATTTAGCTTTTACAAAATGATGAAAGTTAAGTTTCATTTCATTAACCTTTGGTACCTGCCAAAGCCACTATTAGTCAAACTTCATAGTCTACCATTGCCTCTACCTATGTTGGAAGCATGCGCTGACAAACTTCTAGCTTTTACAAAATAACGAAGATCTGCTGCTTACGGCTCTTGGACTATTAGGATTTTGCGCAGAATGTAAAAAAATAATGATACACAGGAAATTTAATTTAAAAAGGCAAGTTGACATTAGCTTTCGGTATAACCGGAAGTGCTCCTTTTCACCTTATATGGTTGCTAAACTTTGAAAATTTTCCAATATTATACAAAAATCGATCGTCGAATTTTGTGGTGGAACATATTTGGGCATAAATTGATATAGCTTGCGGTTAAAGCCGGATTTAGATTTGTGAAAGCACTGGGGCAATTGGGCTTCTGGAGCCACCCAAGAAATTGCATACGTATAAAGAAACTTAACTTTGTAACTATAAAATCATTGTAGAGGCCCCTAATTTGTGGAGGCCATGGGGCAGTAGCCCCGCCTGTCCCTCCTTAAATCCGGCCCTGCTTGCGGGGGCTAGTTATTTTGGGCCTCGGATCTATACAGGATCACAGAGGATGTCCCACAAACAACTGCTACGATAGATTTCCCGAAAAGTAGCTTTTAGGAAAATTTTAAAAATTTGGTAAGATTATAACGTCAGTGGGAGACATAAAACTAAAATATTTTGACAGTTCTAGTTATTACATAACGATCAGTTTCTTTCTAAACAAAACTCTTTAATATGAATTGGGGTTAGATTCTATAAGTTTTTAAAATAGACATCTTTATACACTCTTTCCGCGGTCTTCGAGTAGTGCGGTTCACGTTTACGTAGAGGCCTACATAGACTTCCCGGGTAGGCGATTGAAGGCGTCGACGAGCGTAGCTGTACCCTCGGGAATCAAGAAAAGATTCACGCTAAATTGGAGCTTCTTTCTTCTGGGGCTAAGCGCTGTGAGTGAAGATTCCTAAAGCCTGAAGTTTTTACGTTTTGGTGTTGAACACATGGTGCCCTCGTATGGTCGAGGAGGTGCGCACACCTTGCGGAAAAACGTCAGTAGTGAAAGTGACGGTTATGCGCGATACCAGTAGCAGCCGCTGGCTTGACAGTCACAATTTATGCATGTTCAGAAGTTCATCGCTGTTGTTGATGTTTACAAGTGTTTCTTATTCATATGCTAGGAAATTCTGGGAGTTTCGAGCTCGATTATTCAGATTTTTCAAGGACAAAGCCGGGAAAGCTTATAAGCAATAGCTTATATGACCGGAACGGGAGAACTGGCGAATTGACTTAGTATCAGAGCCATAAAACAAAGAGATAGATAGATAGACATCCTTATACAAACTTACTCTCATTTTTGATGCTTATTAGGATAAGGTTATAAAAGATAGGGGTTTTCATTTCATAAAATTGACTTTTAAGGTTTATGGTCTTTATAATTTCTAATGGTATTTTTGACAACTCTGTATTTATTAATTGTCAGAATATCAATACAGTCTACTAAAGAAATTATTTTTCCACAAATCCGCTTAATTTATATTAAAAGCTCTGGTTTCGAAAAAATTTATGGTTACGTAATTCTTGCAAACGTCATTTTTGACATTAAATTTAAAATAAATCAAAAACGGTTGGACTTAGGTATAGAGCACTATACATAAAATATGTTTAGAATTTTACGTAGAATCTAAAGAATTAATAATATGTAGCATGTTTCAGTTAAAATAAGGAATTTTACATTAACTTCCGGTATAACCGGAAGTGGTAGATAGAACTGTTAAAATATTTTAGTCGTATGTCGCCCACTAAAATTCTAATGTTACTAAATTTTTAACATTTTCCAAGGCCTGCGAAAAATCGATCGCAGTAGTTTCTCGTGGGGCACCTTGCATAGCCATGTCCATGGGCGCACAGGATAACTTCCAGGGGGTGCAAAAAATCTGTTGTATTCAAAGACAGCAGGTATTTTATAAAAAAGACAGGTGGGTGCAAAAACTTTATCTTTACTTAAGAAAACGTACATTTTCTGTCGCGTGGCTACTATATCCAATGGCCAGGGGAGTGCAATTGCACCTCCTTGCACCCCCTTCCGGTGCTAATGACCATGTCCATTCCTGGTTACATGACCCTTTACATTTTCGCCACACATATCCCATAACCATATCTTAGGATTCATATTAAACTGTTTTAATTTACTGCTTTCCCATCGTACTACATAGAATTCTTCTTTTTACGACTTGCTTCGATAACTTTGCAAAAGGAAGCGCCACAAAAATGGTACATTAAAGTATGACATTCGAAGAATGTTTCATCAAATTTTTACAAAAAAATATTAAAAAATACGGCAATGGCAGCAATTGTTCGGACGTGTCTCGAAAAAAGTTGAATTGCGGTGCCCCTCATAACTTGGTGCTGGATCATCCGAACTCAAAAAAATCAAAGTTCATTCGTTAGATAATAGTTTTCCCCAGGTAACGCTGTCGAGTTTTTTTGTTTCCAAATTTTTTCATTTTTAACACGCTTTTATTAGCTTGGGTTGTAACTATCTATCTATTTATCTATCTTTGTAACGGAATCTTTGAGCCTAATTTTTACCAACTTCCAGCGATTCAATTTCTTTGAAACTTTGCACACGTATCAAAGACCGATGACAATGCAATAATTTAAAAACAGTATCCCGTTATCCTGATTAGGACCGCCAGGATAAATAAATTCCTTTACAGATCCTCTGTGTCTCTTGACAAAATGGCGAAGGATTTTTTTAGTGAATAAACTGGAGCATTTATTTTTAAAAAACTAATTGATATATTGAACTAAAAAATGAAAAATAAATAATAGTTTAAAAAACTAAAAAACACGCTTTTATATGCAACCGAACTAAAAATTAGAAAATAATTTTTCATTACAAAGAGTTTGTCACTTCAGAGTAAAAGCGTGGGGTGGTTAATATATTAAATGTTATAATTATTCTATTTGCCAATATCTATGAGGGAAAAGAAGTTAGGAAAAAATAGTAAAATGCACCCCACGCTTTTTACTCTGAAGTGACAAACTCTTTGTAATGAAAAATTATTTTCTAATTTTTAGTTCGGTTGCATATAAAAGCGTGTTTTTTAGTTTTTTTAAACTATTATTTATTTCGAACACTTTAAAGTGAAAAACACAATTTTGTGGGAAAAAATCGGCTAATTTGTTATTGCAAAATCAAAATTATGAAAAAAAAAAACTCGACAGCGTTACCTTGTAAATGATGTACAGAAATAGTGTTTAAAATTTCAAAAGGATCGGTGCAGTAGTTTTGGAGTTATCAGAGGCACCGACTTTGAAAACGTGAGTTGTGAATTGAATACCTTACCCCCTTAAACCAATGCGCTTAAAAAAACTCGACAGCGTTACCTCGTAAATGATGTACAGAAATAGTGTTTAAAATTTCAAAAGAATCGGTGCAGTAGTTTTGGAGTTATCAGGGGCACCGACTTTGAAAACGTGAGTTGAAATTAAATATCTTACCCCCCTTAATATTTTTATACAGTGTGCCTAAAAAATTTAAAAACGCTCAAATATCTTAGAGAGTTTTGAACCAACCTGAACCAAATTCACTACTCCAGGGTAAAAACAATACTCTAAATGCACTGTTGAAATCAGCGATGATGCCAGATCTACAGTTTTGTAGAAATCAATTTAAGTTTTTAAATTTAAATGAGATACCTATTTTTTTATTTTATTACTGGATTTCCGCTGATTTTTTTTTTGCTCCACAATGGTATAAAAGTTCAATTTTCTCTTTAAGTATTAACAGCAGAAAGGTGTAAAGTGATTAGGGATTACCTTTCACACCTTGCAAATTATAAACAAAAAAATCCTACACTAAATGATCATTTTTATTTAAAGGAATCATTTTGATATACAAAAATTTAAATTATACTATTGTGACGTATATTTTTGAAATACTTAGGGCCACTTTACGTCACTGGGGCAAATGTACCATATGGAACTATCTTCTTGGGATTATGAGACCGGTGGACAAAAAACTATCTTGGAATTTTTAACTAAACTACGGGAACTAACTTAACTTCGTAATTTTATACGGGCATACCCCCACTAGGGTAGCCCGTACGTGCTTAAATAAAACTTTAACTTGTTTCTGCACTTTACTTTTACTACCTATTTCTTATCTAATATTTTTTCTAATTTTTTTCTCTCCACTAATAGAACAAAGTTGAAGTTAGTATTTTGGTGACTTAGCACGTTGTTGACCCTGAATAAAATAATGTGACCTAGACTTTGTTATTGTTTAGTGACAAAAAACCTTGCACTATATTTTCGATTATTTGTTTTTATTTTTAGATGTGATTTTTTTAATGCCGAAATAATTATATAAATATTAAAATTATTAAAACCCATATACCCCCTATACAGGGTGTTCACACAATTATTCCTTATTACATGCAATTTACACGTATTATTTCTACCAAATTCTCAAAATCTTTTCTGCTATTTATATTTTAAGAGAAAAAACAACACTTGAATTTGGTTTTTAAAGTGTTTTTTTTTTTTAATTCCAAACACTATCATTAAAATTATTTTTGAAATTGACAAAATTACGGTAGATACTTTCCACTTAAGCGAAATTTATATTTTTTAATACACCTTGTACCACTAAAAAATACATCTAATGATTGCATTTTAGGTTTTAGACCCTGCAGCACTTTTAATAAGGAATAACTTTTTTCGTAAAATTAATAATTAAAATGTTTTTTATATAGTGCGAACTTAGGCACACTCCATAAGGCAAACTTTAAAAGATAACCCCTCGTACGTATACGTGTTAAAATTTTACTGCTTATTAAGAATTTCATCACCTGCTAGTATTTTCCAACAGGAATTTAAAAAACTAATAAAGTTACTTTATTGTAACTTAAACGGTTTAAAAAAAGGAACCCTGGAATCCATTAAAAGCAGTACCTCTTTTGACAGGGTACAATGATATAAATCCAAAATGGGATGCAAATATAATGAAATGAAAGAAAAACAGGAGCAGGTGTTATAGAGATTTATTTCATACATATCTCAGAAACGAGAACGTTTATCACAAACTTTTAATTTATGTTGTGGGACTGCGGTCGTGCTTCGGACTTGGTAGCAAAAGTAATTCAATTTTCAGTTTTAATTTATAAGATGACTTTAAATGAGTTATTTGCTTTTAAAATCTTCAATTAAGAATCAGCAAATAAGTTGTATAATTTGTCATTTTATAAAAAAAGGCAATATGAGATTTATCGCTTATTTTTAACCAATTTCAAAAACAAAGAGGTTCCCAATTCGCAGTATGCTTTTTTGCGATTACTCCTGCATTTGTGAACCGAATTTAAAAATTCTTTTTATGCCTCTAGGTAGGGATTATGCTCGATAAAAAAGAGGCGTATTCGGAATCGATAACCTTGGATCAAAATTAGGCTTTTCACCGAACTAAAAGAGGTACTAGTAGTGTTTTATGTTAAATATTAAAAAAAAATTTTTTTTTAATATTTAACACACCATAGTTTAAAAATTAAGAGGTTTAGGACAAATGTTTATATGAAGTTTCTTTCTTATTTTCTGTTGTAGAATCGCCCCGTACAGTTTGTCGGTTGAGTTACTGGAGACCCTGTATGTATGTATGTAGGTAATTTGATTGAAATTGATGAAAACTTTGATGTCTATTGGTGCCTAAACGGTAAGGTTTATCGACTTTAATAAAGAGTACCTTATTTTTTAAGTTTTTGATTGTCTATAAAATGGCGCCCTCAGCTTTGCAATATCTATCAAAATAACAAAGTTATGATGTAAATAAATTTTAAGTTTTAGGTAAAGTGCCCTCTGGCGGTATTTAAAAAGTACTTTTGTCTTAAAATTTTAGAATCTGCAAAGCTTGATTTGTGTGCCAAATATCAACTGGATTGGTTAAAAAATAAATGCAATATGGCGAAAAAACCAAAATAAAACTTGAACTTTGACGGCTTGTAACTCGAAAACAAATGACATTTTGATAAAAATTTATATGAAGCTCTGCCCTTATTTTGTCAAGTAGAATCACCCCTTAAGTTTCGTGATCGATTCGAATCACCCTGTATAAATTGGAAAAAAAAATTTTAGCGGTATTCATGTCAAAAATTGTTTTTATAAAATTTAGAAATACACTTTATCAGCCCAGGATATGGTTTGCCAACTCCCTGGGAATTTATTTATTAATAACTTTTACTGTTTTAACTGTTTAAATTATTTCATCAGAAAAAAGGATGAGGGATCCATGTATATATAGCCGGATCTTAAACTATTACCATGTGATTTACTCTGTTAACCAGTTCATGTTTCTTGAGAAGTACTGCGGGCACAAGCTTATAGTGCTTATACTCTATTAATGATTATTTCTACTTTATTTAGAGATTTCTTCGCAATGTATACGGGATAATTGAGTCTTAATACGATTGTGTTTACCACTATATTTACAGTAGTTTGTAATATAGTTTAGTATCTTGTAATGAGGTGCTATAATTATTAGCGGCTATGCTACTGGTTGTAATATATGTAATATGTAATACATAAATAGGTAATTTGAATCACGCCTTTTAATTATACTGGGTGTAATCTTATTTGGATTTAAATAAACCAGATGTTACAGTGGTAAAAATCGAGATAATTAAGTTGTAATACAAGTAGTCTTAAAACTATTGTGGATTAAAGACTGCTTCAGTAGTTGACGTGAAATTATACTAAAAAGTTTGTTTAAATGTGTTTCCAGACTTGGGATAAATTTTCCAATACCACCATTATTAAGGCATAAAGGGAAGGCACTAAAAATAATAGGAGCATAAATATTATTACATAATTAACATGCAAATGACAAAAACATATGTACACTTCTCAAAAGGATTATCGGACATGCTCGATTTCTTTTATAAGCTTCAATACAAAAATGCTTTCATTTAAATGGTCATATATCTTTTAATAATTAAGTTATTAAGACAATTTATAAAAATATCAAGAAAAGGTAAAGCTATAACACCTACAAAGTGATAAAAAAGTTAAAAAAATAATAATTTTTAATTACCCTGTATAATGTGCTGTTAAAAGGAAGGAATCTCATTTATAAATAAACTAGCTTTTGCCCGTGGCTTCGTACGCGTTACATTTGGAGTAAAACAATTCCCCTTCCTTATACCGTAAAGATTTTGAATATTATTATATACATATAAACCTTCCCCTTGAAGCACTCTATCTATGAAAAACCGCATCAAAATCCGTTAAGAGCGATAAGAAACTTAATAAAAAATATTTGGTTCTCCCTGTACAATATTTTATTAAATACTAATAATTATTTTGCAAATCTTTATATTAAAACAATTTTGTAAACTTCTAGATGCATAATAACATAATTAAAATGCATTTTAGTTTGTAAAGGTTTTTAATATAACATCTTTTTGACCCAGCCTATGTGGCAATCCTAAATATTTTTTATAAACGATAGATACCTGTACAAAATTCCTATAAACATTTTTTTTCAATTGCAAGAGTAACGTCATATAGAATTTTAAATGTAAACTATTTATTTCAAAACTCTATATGTTTTTTTGGATATTATTATACATATGAACCTTCCTCTTGAATCACTGTATCTATTAAAAAAACGCATCAAAATCTGATTAAGAGTATTTACACATGGGTTTTATTCAAATTCGCATTTGGTTAATGCGCATTACAGCGCTCATGTAAACTTTGAATAAATATGTCTGCATAAATTATTAATTAATATGCACACCTTTAGGGTACCAAACAAGAAGAAATAATTATGCATTTTGTCCGGGGAACCAAAGCAAAAAAAGGATCAGGCCAGGTAAAATATTATTAGGTGCCCAAACAAGAACCTCCCAAACAGGGAAAACACCGCTTTTATGTATAGTGTATCTCAAAGTATATCTGGCTTTTGACGGCAGTACTCCAATATACCTGCCGACAACAATAAAACTGCGGATCACTAGGTTTTAAATTGCAGAACATCAGGGACGGACTCTAATAATATAAAGATTTATAATTTATTGTTTATTTAAGTAGGTATAATCTTAAAATTGCATTAAGAAATTAAATATATGCAAAGTTTTGATAATTATAAATAACTTTATAACTATATTATCTATACGTACCTAATTACATTTTTATCTAAATAATACAAAGATTTATAATTTATTGTTTATTTAAGTAGGTTTAATCTTAAAATTAAATTAAGAAATTAAATATATGCAAATTTTTAATAATTTTAAATAAATTTATAGCTATATTACCTATACGTAATTACATTTTTATCTAAATATCTAAATCTAATTCGGTTTCACTATCAGAGTCATCGTTGAGATTAATTACAATACGATTTATGTTGTTTTGTACAGAAATGAAAGAGTCTTCAATTTTTATAATGTGCTGTACTGAATTTTTCCATTCTCAACTGGTATATTAGTAATTACATTTTTATCAAATTTATAACACTGGGACTTAAAGTAGGTGCAACATTTTTTGCTCCGATCTTTGATTTTACTTGGTTCCCACAAATGTTCTATGGGGTTAAACATACAGTGAGACGTAAGACAGTAAGCCCACTGCCCAGCCTGTTCAGCCAAATTGTCACATACATATTGTTTTTTAATTGCATATGAATTTATAACTTCCAAAAGTTGCGCTTTTTGTAACTGAATTCAAAATAAATATCATTTTCTAACAAATATTCCTGGATTTCAGTTTTTAAACTGGATGAAGCTGGTGCTTTATGTAGCAGACGGCCGTGGTAGCTTGCGTTATCCATGACAATAACACTGTTGTTTGGAATATTTTTAAAGATAATTTTGAAACCAGTTTTCAAAAAGTTCTGCGCTTGTATCCTCGTGATAATACAAGCTAGAATCCTTAATATTCTTTGCAGACAACAGCAAGCAATTTTGAACAAATCCGTCTTTTGAACTAGCGTGTATTATGGTAATGCGTTTTCCTTTATTTAAAGGTGCTTTCGTCTAACAGTTTTGACTGGAATCCACCCATCCTTTGAATACCGTGTCGTGTGCATCGAACCATGTTTCATCAAGGTAAATTATGGATCTGTTTTTTAACCTATATCTTTTAATTTCTTGAAGGTAATTAAATCTCCAAGTGCGTAATCTGTGCGATTCCATTACTACTTGTCTTTTGTCTATTTTGCGGTAAATCCCATTTTACAAACAACTCTATGGAGGGTGGCACGGCTAATATTTATATTAGTGTCGTCTTCTTCTAGCTTTGTTTTCAGTTTATCCAAGGTAGGAACAACTCCGCTTTTATAAAGACAATATATTTTCCTTCTTATTAGGTCTTGATCACTATTGTCTATACGCTGAGAGATCGAAAATCACTACGCTTTTTTCTTTTGTTCAATTCTTTACTATTAATATATATCCTTTATTGACGATATTGGAGTTTTGTAAGTAGACAGGTTTCTTTTAAAGCTTCTTGTTTAATAAGTCCCCTACTGATTAAAGTTTCATACACATTTTTACAACCTGTTTTACATCTAATGACAAATGATTTCGACGCGACATAGTTATATGTATTCCTCGTAAAACAACTTTTCGAAACGCACAGTAAAAACGGTTATTCAACACTACAACTAAAATATTAGCAGAAATATTAATATAAATGGTCAAACTCGAGATATTTATACCTGGCCCACCCCTGTCATTATGAACTCATAGGTTTGCCTAATAACAATAGGTCATAAATCATTTAAGGTTTATTGTGGTATTGCCCGTCAAAAGCCAAAGCGATATACTTTGAGATACACTATACCACCTTTGGTCCGTGGACCACAACCTCTTGCTTCACCTTAAGTCACCCTAAAGGTACTCTAAGCGTGTTACGATATATAAATCAATTAAATGCGGCATAATATAGATGCATTAAAGCACCACAACGTACTAAGCCACTGAGAGACGAATTAAGTACCTATAGTAACAATCGGAAGGCGCCAGGTGCAAAAGAGTACCAGCTATAAATGCAATTGAGTTTAGTTATTATTATAACTTCAATTCAATGATTATGTGTATCGCCATTAAAAACGCGCTACCGCTTTGAAATCATAAATCCAAAGTTCAAAACTGGCGCCGAACTCTCAATATTACCGCTTTAAGTTCGTGCATGCAGAACTAATGGTCGTATCCATACCCTTAGGTTATCTCGGGGTTAATAGTATTAACTAACTTTATGTATGTTTTTACTACTTTCTTATTTGGGTAACCTGACTCAGATAGTAATTAAAGATGGGTCCAAATTTAATTCATTCTGAAAGCGATGCCGCCAAGTTCACAAAAATATTTAACCTGACGAGTTTCTAGTACCACGCCACGTGCCACCGATTTTATAGTAGGCAGAGGCGAAATAAGACAATGTTTTGTAAGTAGGTGATAAGTGTTTTAGCAATGTATTTTTTATTATTTATCTAAAAATATGTAATCAGGCTCTGTCCGAGGCTATGTGCATTCAAAAGGTTTGTTAATTTTATCATTTTTGTGTACTTGGCAGCATCGCTTTCAGAATAAATTAAATATGGGCCCATCTTGACCTCTGTATTGCATTTTAGTATTTTTTGTCGGCACCAGCTCTAACTTCTTATCCATTAGAGATACGACTCTGGCCAAATGGGAAAAAAATTGTATTTTTAAAGCTAATTAAGATGCAAATGTCAAAAAACAATTATGCATGTGTATCACTGGGCAATAGAACTAAATGACTATGATAATTTTAACTGTTAATATCCCAATAGTCCAAGAGCCAGCTGATGGTAGACCTTCAGTTTTTTGCTAAAGCTCATATTTTGCTCAATGGCTCTCCCATACCTACCTTACATAAAATGGGTCCTCACTAAGCTCAGCAAAAGTAGCTATGACGTCACTCAGCTAACACAGGTACCTAAATTTGACGAGATCGGCATCAAAGCTGCCATTTGGACACATTAAAGAGAATATTTAATGCACAAAAAAAATATTGGCAGTCGATTTAGCTGCTTGTAATTTTGTGGCAGACTTTTAAATTGCACTAAACATTTTAAACGCAAGTATCTCGAAAACGGTTGCTCTGAGAGACTCTTACAAGGTATAACTTTTTTGTGTAGAAAACAAAGGAGAGCTTACTGGTTTACTTAGATGGTTATTACAGACTAACACATAAAAGTTTCCTAACTTTAGAGGAATTTAAAATAGTGTAGGTAGGGCGTTAGTTTACACATAAAAAATAAAAATATTAAATCTAAACAGCTCATAAAAAATTTTAAGAACCCCTAGTTTAAGAACTCCTAGATACCGATACAAATCGAAATATTTTTTTTACACTTCGATACCGTGTATCCTCCTTTTCATCAACTTTTGTATATTGGTATGTTTGGTTAAATCTTAATATTTTGATATAAGAAAAATGTGGTTTTTCTGTGTACCATTGATTTATCGGACATTCTGTATATTATTTTTAGCACTTCTGTACTTTTTTACATAAAAAAACATACGAAAATTATTTAAGAAAATTAAGGAACTCTTTCACAAACAAAATGTCAAAATAATGTCTGAGTAGCTTTCCAGTGACGTATATAGAGCGCTCCCGAGTAGCTCAAGAGCATTTCGTTCAACTTTATGGCGTTCCAGTGACGGAAAGTGTTATGCACCTGAACTACTCCATTTTTCTTTCCCCTTGCCCCTCATGCACCAGCCCCTCTTTTGGTTTTTGTGCTTCAAACGAATTTTTATGGTTAAGGATGGATTTTTTAAAATTATTTGTTTAAAATGGAATTAGATATTAAAAGAGATTATTATTATAAAGCCAAGAAAGGTTAAAAAAAAACGAAATTTTAAAATTTCCTAATTTATCTCTCTTTCCTTGCCTAGGGATGCGTTCCAGTGACTAACTTTTTATAGCAGAACAAGAGCTTCAAGCCCTGGAGCGTGACGCACAAAAATTTTCGTCACTGGTAAGCTACTTTGGTTGTAGACAATTCGACTATTTGAGAAGTGTGGGAAATATTTAGTTGCAAATGTAAAACACTTGTTTATGTCACTTTTTACTTTAGTCCCTTAAACGAGGGACTAAAGTAACCATTAACGTCGCTAGGTTTTTCAAATTTAATTTATCTTAAAACTCATACATGGGACCCATACCAAATTTATATCAGATGCTATTGATGCTAAGAGGAACACTTTGGCAAAGAAAATTTTTATTTTGTAATTTCCGAAAAAAGTTGACATTTTATTTTTCCTCCCCCCTAGAAAATTCTAAAAGCAAATCCTCTATATGTTTTTTTTTCGTGGGTTTAATCAAATTCCATCGACAAATCCTAATTTGCGCAAAAATATGTGCTTTTTTCTAAAAATTAGAGGCATCTGAAAATCTTGCATAAAAAAATTGTAGAGTGGAACTATTTCATGTGGCAATAGTTTTTTAAAAATACAGATAATTTTCCGAAATTTGGGATTTGTCGATAAAATTTGATTAAATTTACGAAAAAAATACAATACAACACAACAAATAGAGGATTCGCTTCTGAAACTCAGATTTTTCTAGGGGCTCCCCTTTTGCAAATTACAAAATATTTTTTTACCAAAATTTGGTGTGGGTCGCATGTCTCAGTTTTTAGATAAAATAATTTGAAAATCCTGGCGACACCCATAAAAGTAATCACACAAAAAAAAAATATCTGTAAAGTTACTCTTAATCATTTTAATATAATGAAACATTTTTCCACTCCTCTAACCACAAAAGATCAGTTCAGATAAAAAAAAATTATCCAGTTTACCCGCGATGTTTACCAAAATGATAAAAGGCTTTTACCGCCGATTTAAAGGGGCTTACGTCACGAAATGAATGGTGAATTAGCGGACGACACGTGCCGATTGGTACGGGTCACGTGACCCTCTTCGTGGTCTCACTTTCGGATGGGTTCAGTAGACCTTTGGGTTTGTCTTCAATGTTGCCAAAATTATTTGGTTGTTAAAAAAGATATCCTGTTTAATTTTAAAATACTAAAACAACCTTCTTAAAAAGTAAATACATGTTAGGAAAAAATATAAACCATTAATCTTGTATATTTTTGGATCAGTAAAATCGAAAAAAATACTTTAAATCGATTTTAATAAAAATATATCAAAATCGTCCTCTTGAATCAGATTTTTGACTGCCAAACCTAAAAAAAAGTATAAAAACTTGAATATTTGTAGGAGAATGAGAGACCTCCGCTGGCAACAGGTTCCACATTCTAGAACCTTTTGGGATAAAAGAATGAACAAAGTGGACAATTCGGGGTCTATCCAGTTAGACCGTATGAGACTGTAGGGGACTGTACTGTATGAGATAATTCCTCGAAGCAAAAGCCGTGACAGTAACTATAAAAGAGTAAGAGGCAAGAGAAACAATTCTTTCAGTAAGTAAAGGAGCTTTAATAAGAAGTATAGCTCATCTTAGAATGGAATAAAGAATGCTGAGGTTTGTAGGGGAGGCCATTTTATGATACATACCAGAGTTGGGCAGAATACTGAAAATCGGAAAAAGAAAGTAGGTAATCGAATAAAGAATATTTGAATACTACCCCAAATCGGTATTCGAATACTGAAAACTAAAAGAATCAAATACTATTAAACAAAACTTATCACAAAATTGAAGAGAAAAAAAAGGTCCTTACTTCTTTTTCCCTATTTTGCTTCCCTTTTCTTCCTTTTTTTATTCAAATCATGACAAGTTTAGTATTCGGGTACCACTTACACTTTTGGTATTTGAATACTCGGAACGCCGGTATTCGAATACTCAAAAAAAAATTCGTCAAATACTTCTAAAGTATTCCAAGTATTCGAATACAGAATCCCGAATACTGAGCAAAATAATATTCTGCCGAATACCGAATACCAAACACACAAATGTATCCGAATACTATTCGAATACCGGCAAAATGTATTCTGAATACTATTCAGAATAATGAGTATTCGAATACGACCCAACTCTGATACATACAAAGTGTACAAATTAAAAAGGGAAAATGTTTTTTTATTTTAGTTTTGCAGCATTGCATAACCGTTTCATTGATCAAAGACCAACGTTAAAGTAAAGATTTTCTTATTTTTGATATATTAAAAAAAAATCTTTATAAAAACATTCAGTTGAAATAGCAAAAGCGTTAATAAGAATCGCCATAAGATATACAAGGGTGCTAAAAAATCATAAGTTAAACTAAAAGAACTTATTTCAAATATTAATATGGGTAGCTTATTATGGGGAACCCTGAACAACCCTAAAGGTTCCTTACAACCAATTTTATTGTCTTTCACTCCTTCATGCCTTGGCAACTAGAAGCAAGCACCATCCTACATTTACGGAAAAATGTTAAAATCTGACAATGTCGCCTCCTTCCCTTTAAAAAGCGAGAGTTTAATCTTCTTTTTGGTTTTTGGCCAGGTGGTTAAAAGGTAATGGGTTTTGTGGGTCATTATGACTTGCCATAAATATTAAAGTGGGCTCAGATACATTTCCGAACCGTGAGAAATTGTGTATATCGAACATTTATAGCAGTTATGAGTCGCGTTTTTACATCCAAATGTTTAAAAGATTACAGAATTTTTTTAAAGTAAAAGGTAAAGGGGTTTACTTAACCAGCGTTTCGTAATACAATAATTTTAATTCCCATTATATCTACAGCTCTAAACACTAAGCTTAGTGCATTTATGTTTAAAAGATATCTAATACAAAAACTATAAAACATTTATTTTATTATATAGGTTGTTTTTATATTCTTTTTAGTTATAGTTCTAGACAGGTGTTAAATATAATTGAAAACCCTGTACGGGTTATCATTTTAGTTTGTCCCACTTTTAGGAGCCTGTAAACTTTTTGTTTTTGAGTTAGCACATTCATTTTAAAAACAGTATGTAGAATTTTTAGCCAAGTTTTTATGGGCTCTGTCAAAAATGACAGTAGGTGTCACATTTAAAAGCAAACATTTATTTTTTTAAATGGGACACTCTTTATATTATACTACCATTAAATGGGTCTTTTAAAGAGCTTTACAAAATTGCCACATTTGATATATCTATTTTTAAGAGTTTCGGAAATATGACCATTTAAATCTTAAAATATTATATGTTATTTCCACTATACCTACTTACAGGACTAAGCTTAGACTGTAGATATATTGGAAATTATCTCGGAAATTATATCTATTATTTTTGAATTTGAAAGCTCTTTAAAAGACCCATTTAATGGTGGTATATTATATAGAGTGTCCTATTAAAAAAATTGCTTTTAAATGTGACATGTGACACCTACTGTTATTTTTACAGAGCCCATAAAAACTTGGCTAAAAATTCTATATACTGTTTTTTAAATGAATAACCCTGTATAGATGGGACCACATTTAATTAATTCTGAAAGCAATACCGCTAAGTACACAAAAAGTGGTAAAGTAAACAAACCTTTTCGAAGGCACATAGCCTCTGACAGAGCCTGATTACATATTTTTTAGATAAATTAAAAAAAACATTGCTTAAACACGTATCGCGTACTTAAAAAGTATCCTCTTATTTCGCCTCTGACCTACTATAAAACCGGTGGCTCGTGGCGTGGTACTAGAAACTCGTCGGGTTAATATTTTTGCTGCAATAAATCATTGTATACAAAAGGGTTTATTTTAACTTTATTATTTTTGTGTACTTTCCAGTACTGCTTTCAGAATAAATTAAATGTGGACCCATCTATACATATACTTTCTGTTCTAATAAAGTTTGCAGAAAATTTATTTAGATTAAAGTACCTTCTCTCTTTATTAGTGTCGAGAGATCGATAGTGCCATTGGCGCTTATCATAATATGGAGCTTTTCGATTTCTATCACTCTTTTGAGTAAAGGTACCATCGTTTTAATTGGTAATATGGTAATAATCCATAAAGACGATCCGATTATGTAAAAACCTATTTTTCAGTGGCCACATCTATGTAGAAAACTGCCCATGACAAATACATTATGATACTCTTCTTTTCAAGCAAAGATAATGAGGTTACCACCAAACCTTAAGGGTTAATTTAAAATGGACGATTGGAATAAAGTTTTAAGTGGCTTTTAGCTATTATTAAAATTCAGTATGCCTGCACCACTTTTATATGTTTTTTTAAATTCCAATGACTTTTAGGTCCCGTGTCAACAAACTCCCTCTTACCTCGCTTAAGACACCCACGGTACGTTAGTATTTAGGGTTTTAGTCTTCGTGGTTTGTCCAAAGATAAAAAAAAAGGTTTTTTATATCTTAGTATCTTACAGTACAGTGAGAGGTAGTTTATTACATTGTTTCCTTTACCTAGTCTGTAACTTTTGGAAAATGATATCCCACCAAAAACATAAATGTAAAAGTGGTGAGCCAAGTTCAATACTACAATTATGCTTGGCTGTGGGCTTCGCCGCAAAAAGAATGGAGATCTTAATGAGTTCTCTACAAAATCCAAATATGTATGAGATTTTTAAAGTAGGTTAGATTTCACTTGGCCAGTTTTCATTACATCAGTCATTTTATAAAGTTATTCGACTTATTTAAAAAAGAATCTGATAAAAAGTGCCCAAGTCAAATCTAACGTACTTTAAAATCTCATACATATTTGGATTTTGTAAAACTTGGCACTCATTTAGATCCCCCTTCTTTTGCGGCGAAGCCCAGAGCCAAGCATCATTTTAGTATTAAACTTGGGTTAACTTTTTTACATTTATGTTTTGGTGGGATATCATTACTTCATTACTTTTGCAAAAAAATTAGGCAGGTATTTAGACTTTTTCTTGCATTTCCGTTGCATGGTTTTCTTTTTATGCTATTGTCTGCATTTTCTTAAACTATTTTAAGCTTTTTTATGCTTACACACAAATACGGAGCTAGATTCCAAATTTCATCTTTCTAGGTCATCTGAAAGTGCCATAGGTTTTTGATCTACATGTCAGTCAGTCAGTCAGTAAAAAATTGACGACTTTTGGACATTTATAGGGGAGGGGTCAAAAGTGGCATTAAGTGGTTCTGCCGCGTGCCTGAATAAATTTTCTAAAAAGTGCGGAGAAATTCTAACACAAATTGCTGAGACTAAAATATGTCGATCTAACCCAACTTACTTTTGTCCAAAAAAAAAAGATTTCGGAGATACAGGGTAATAAAAATGTATTTAAGTTTTAGTTTTAATAACCAATTTTGTTAATATTAGGTGTGTTGTCGCAAAATTTGGCTTGATGGAAGGAGGGGGGGTTGAGAGGAGAAAAACTTGAGTACCTGCGTTATCTTTTACACCTTAAAAACAATTTCTTTGTTATTGTTTGACCTATTTTACACATGCTTAGTTAAATAAATTTAAGCTGTCATTTTAAACATATCTAGATCTAAAAACCATAACTTCCCGTTAGGCCTGGTCTAAGTTTTACAGAATTAGATGCTTATCTCTTTAAGTCTAAATTGTTTGGTGATTTTGAGAAGAAAAGTTCAATTAAATCTGTCTGAATGTCTTAACCTCAGAGTCTTAAATTTCAAAATACAGAGAGGCAAACGTGTGACGCGACGTTTCGAATCGAAAAACCGGCAGCATTTAACATTTCGCCATTACAAATAACGATTTTCGGGAAATTATCGTTTGCAGGTAAGTATGCATCCATTTTTTTTAGGACAGGTTACGATAAAGTTAATAGGGGCGTTTAATTACAATAAATGCTTTATTTTATTACGTAGGTAAAGATGGGTCCACATTTATTTCATTCTGAAAGTAATACCGCAAAGTACACAAAAAATGATAAATAGTAAATAAACCCTTTGTGAACAATGATTTATTGCAGCAAAAACTATTCAACTCGACGAGTTTTTAGTTCCAGCCACCTGTCACCGATTTTATGGCAGCACAGAGGCGATATAAGAGGATGTTTTTAAGTACGTCAGACGTGGTCAAGCAGTATTTTTTTATTTATCTAAAAATATGAAATCAGGCTCTGTCTGTCTTCGAAAAGGTTTGTTTAATTTATAATTTTTTGTGGACATGGCGGTATTGCTTTCAGAATAAAATAAATGTGGACCCATCTATACCTATACGTAAATATATTTAAGTTACATTAATCCTTGTAGCTTGTTAGTAAAATTATGAAAAAATAAATAAAAAAAGATAATAAATAGTGATAGAAAAAATGAATGCCTACTTACCTACCAATGGAAATTTCCAAGACCGTTTGGATTAAAACGTAATTTTTAATGGAAAAATGAATAATGTTTTTTGGTTCGAAACGTCGCATAAATGTAAACCGTGACATGCGGCTGGAATTCAAATTAAAATACGAGTTTATTAAGTTTAAAACCAAATATTTCACCCATAACAAAAACAAATTGATGATGGTGGCTCGAAGACGAAACGTCGGATCTTAAATTTGTCATCATTTTATAGAACAAAAAAGCTGGCAATGTGCCGTTTGTTTTAAAATATCGCTTTAAATAACCTGAAAAAAAATCAAAACTTTTTCGAAAAATTTCGGGATTTTCCAAATAATTGTTAAGCATAAAAATGCGCAACTTTGCCCCAATTTAAGCAACTGTGTATAGTTTTTCGCCCAAATAAGCTCAGTCGGCATGATCTACTAATAAAAATACCTCCTTTAAAAGTCGATTGCCTGCAATAAAACGATAAACGGTCGTATTATACTTTCACGACCTACTTCATGACCGTGCTCTCCCGACTACCGTTAATCATTTTATTGCAGGCAATCGTCTTTTTAAGGGGTTATTTTTATTAGTAGATTATGCCGACTGAGCTTATTTGAGCGAAAAAACTATACCTCTTACGGTTTTCGAAACCCTAATGGTGCCCCTGGAGTTTGTAACACCATGTATTACATTTAAAATCCTAAGCTTTTCTAATCTAATAATTCCCACACATATTAAGGGTTGCGTCTGCCTACAACCACCCTCGAGTCGAACCCTTACACTAGTTTTATGTTACGTTGCCCCATAAGTTAACTTTTATTGAGAACTGATTAGATTTTGACAGAAAGATATGATAATCTTATTGGAAATGATTTTCGTATAATATTAATATCTTTTTAATAATAAATAATTTAATAACTTTTCTTTTGTTTTGGCACAATAAAGATAAAAAAGAAATAGACAATTAGATAAGTAGGTAAATCAAATTTCGTCACATGTCATTAATTTATTTTAATAAAAGAATTTTGGTCACCTATATCTCTCATCCTAAATGTCAATTGCAAAGTTTTAGGAATTTTATGTAAAAATCAGTGGCATACTTATGTTTTCCATTGACTTTTATTTTAAACTTATTACACAAAGTTTGATTTTTTAAATGAAAACCCCTCTATATTTTATGGAAAAAGGTCCCTTAAAAAGCTGTAAAAATACCACATTTAATATATCGAATTTTTCATAGTTTTGGAAACATACCTAAATACCCAACGTTAGAAGTTCGTTAGTAAAATAACATTTTATATATAAAACACCCTGTTATAGTACAACCAATAAAAACAAATTAAAGAGATTTAAGAAAATACCACATAGGGTTGTCTATCTCTTATAGTTTCGGAAATATGAGCATCCAAATCTGAAAATTTTGTTTTATTTTTATTATGTCTACAACTAGCTTCAAGCAGATGACTGTGTGTAAAGATAATTGGGTATATCTATATTTTAGATTTCGATTGCCACACACAAATTTGCCATTTTCTAAAAGCCCTTTGGAATATTTTTTAATAGTAATACAATATACAGTGTCTTTTACTATTACACTTCTAATGATGACCGTATTTCCAAAACTATTAAAAATAAGATGTGCTTACAGAGATTTTCTATCTCCTTCTTTCTCATTACCCTACATAGACTACGAAAAGCCACCAACCTGTACTAACTAATAAAATTATGGTGTATAGGAAGTTTCTACCGAATTTTTACATTTAAAAAATTATGTATCGTAGTTTTTGTTAAATACCAAGTTTTTAAATTCAAGCAATGTATATTATTCATTTAATTCTTTTCTTTAGCAATATAGCAAACGCTTCTACATCGCCTCCACCATCTTGTGATATTTTTTAGACCTGAGTTTACATTATAAGTAGTCCAGGCGAAATACCTGATGGCAAAAACAAAAATATCCTTACAGCATACTATTGGTACACTTTTGTTAAATGCATCAAAAGTATGTAAGAAAAACAATTCCGGACCAAAATAATCCATTAGGGGTAAGGGGGGGTGGTTTTTAAGTTTAAAAATTGTTTCTTGCAATTTTAGCTAAACAATGTATCCTATTAACAAAAGTTAAATACCAAAGTTTTTAAAAATAAAAAAAAATACAACCTATGTAATAACCATTCTAACCCTAACCTCAAAAATTTTCGAGAAAAGTTTATTGAACTATTTTTTGGTTTTAGTGTAATAAATTATTTTAACAAAAATAGTTTGATTACACTGAAATTTGGAGAAAATATATCTTCTACTATTCTTAATATATTGTTTTTGTTTTATCAATAAATATCTAGTTATTATGAAAACTTAATTTAAAGAAAAAATAATTAAAATTTTAACCGCTATTTTGTTTTATCAAAAAAGGTAGCTAAGGGCTCATTTTTTTCGAGTATTTTATAAACTTTTAATAAATACAATAAAAAATAAAGACTTTAATTGAAAAAAGAAAAAATACAAAATATTTACATTTTTCATTATACTAATAAAAGTTTTTGGCATTTTTTATTTAATATTCAATTCTTTACATTTACTTTTTTACAATTTTGCTCCATTTTAAAAAATAAAAGAACTTTATTTCAGGTAATTTTCAATATTTTTATATTTAGTATAGTATAAAGTATAATTTCTCCAATTTTTAGCTCAATCGAAGCATTTCTGTAGAAGATAAAAATTAAAAACCAAAAAACAGTTTCTTGCGCTTTTTTCCGAAAATTTTAGAGGTTAGGGACAAAGTCAACAAACAATAGTTATGATGCATTTAAATAAAAAGCGAGGATGTTGAATAAACGTAGTAATTTATTGTCCATTACGACATCTATCGGTAGAGTTTTTTCCTATTTTAATTTTGTAAAATTTATTTTTCCGTCATATGATATTTTGGTTGGATTTTGACACGAATCATATAATGTCACAAATTTTTTTCTGGTGGGTTTTCTAAACATGACGTCATTAGATTTTTATGAGCTAGTATGACGAAAAAATGACGTCGAAAAGACGTCGCTTCAACGACGTCAAAAATACGTCAGTAAAATAACGGCACAATTTTGGTGTGATGACGTCTTATGACCAAAAGTGACAAAAATATGACGTGTCAGCTTGCTGCTTTGGGTCTGAGCTATTAAATCTATATCCATTTTTACAACACGGCGATCTTACTCGACACCTTCCATTTTTCTATAACCTTAAGTAAAGACATTGATTTAAGACTAATTGGCGCGTTAATTAAATATTTAATCGCTTTTGTCCATTTTGGGCCTTAAGAATATGTTATAGAACAACGACGGAGCATTTTACAATTGATACTAGCCTAGTTTACACCGCGAGGACCAATTAGATCCGTGGACCAAATCTAGGACTTATTTTTGTTAGTTCACTAGTGTTTACACCAACTTAGTTTATGGATCAATTTAATTCACGTTTAATCCTAGTACCAAAATGACAGCTGAGCATATGACCAGAACCTAACCTCGTTTTTATCTTTTAAAACTGTATCGCTTTTAAATTCCATATGAAAAAAGAATACGCAAACAGTTTTGGTTAAATATCAACAAAATTTTATAAAAAAATAAAAAAACAACAAAATTATTAGGTTAAGACCGAAATTCAACGTCTTTTTCATCGAAATGCGCACTGTCAAAGATCAAGGCTGTCATTTTGGTCCACTACAAAAAGTCCGACGTGTTTACACCAAGGAAAATCATATTTGGTCACCCCCATTTGAGAAGGACTGAATTGGAGTAGCAAATTTTAATACTCAAGTGTTTACACCGTGAATAAAGTACGCGTGACGGCATTTAGTCCTCGAACTAAAAATTTGGTTCTCCCGGTGTAAACTAGGCTACTGAAATTGCCCAACTAATATATGCATTTTTAATTAACATTCTTTTATAACCAAACATTCCGAAGGTAGTTATTACCGAAAGCAATAGAGACTGCTGTAATAACATAAGTGACAAAATTGACTCGACATGCATACACGATTGGAAACTGATCCTCCTTGAAATGGATAATCACTTATTAAAGGATGTTATAATTTGAAAACATAAAATACCAGTTGCAAATAATCTTAACGGAAACGGATATACTTTTTTAAGTCTGGACCAGTTTTTTCCTTATCGAGTAAATCAGTGCCGGACTGGGAATCATCTGATCTACCGGACGGAAGTTTAAAATAGCCCCCTTTAGTCAACAACAATTTTTAAATATTAAACTAAAAAAATGGGTAAACAATTTTAAGGCTTTAAATAAATAGATAGATAATAACATTTTTAAAACCTTTTTAGAGGGGTTCCTTTTGAAGAGTTATACCGCCATATATGAGAGCGGCGCTTTAACGCAGCCTGTCAATGTCAAATGATTCGGGTGTCGGACTGGGCGAACGTGTCACTTTTTTATCGGACAAGTTTACCACCATGGTTTACATGCAATTTTTAACATTATGTCAAAAATCGTAATGGTTACCGTCATGAAACCATAAGAATCAAACACATGTTTCGGGTATCGGACGAGGCAAGTCACGTGAGTGTAACCCTTACGATTTTTGGCACAATGTTTAAAAATTGCACTTAAAACATTCTGGTAAACTTTTCCAAAAAAAATGACGCGTTTTCCCGATCCGACACCCGAAACATTTGACATTGACAGGCTGGGTTAGAGCGCCGCTTTCATATATGGCGGTATGAATATTTGTGGTAGACTCGTCAAAAGTAACCCTCCTCAAAAGGTTTTAAGAGTGTGCTTATCATGAATTCTAATTTATTACTGGCCAAGGGACAAACAAATTTAATAGAAATTCTGGAATAAATAAAATGTAAATTTGGAAATTCTTATATGGTCGTAGAAAAAAACATAGTGGGCAACAAAGTCGGTCTATATAGGGTCGCGACATTAAGCCATATTGCTTTGACGTGTTATGACGTCACATCTCCCATTTTTCGGCCATGTTTTTCAGTGCCGGAGATATACAGTTTATTGTATTAGTAGAACAACCGTTTACACAACAGTTTTTAATTATTATTAAGTTGTAAATTCTTTTACGTCAAATAAAAAACATTTGGAATTACATCTTTCAACACATATCACTTCCAAAACAATGCAAAATGAAATGCGCAAATTCTAGACGCCACTGAATTGATCATCAGCTTTGATTTTACCCAGTCTTGCCAACTTTTCTCCTTGGAGTGCCCTTCCTTGCGTCCCCGACCTCGAACCGCCTAAAAGTTGAGGATGTGTCGCAACCTTATAAATATAAACTAACCTTGGTAGGCAACACATGCATAAGTGTCATTTTTTACTCGTGGGATCGTTGCACTCGCCCAACGGCTTGTACTTCAAACCTTCCCTTTGTAGAGGAAGTATCACTTGTTACATATTTTTTTTCCGTGACGGAAAAAAAATACCATTTTATTTTTGTTGACAGGTTAGAAAATGTGACTTTTCATGAAACTACTTTTTTTCCCGGGAACTTTTTCACAAATATCCATACACGTAAGTAAGGTAGATATTTAATTTAACAATATTTTTAGAGTACGACCAAAACTGGTTTTCCTGCCGAAATTTCGACCATTGTTTCAGTTTCGGCCAAAACCGAAACCCACGTGGTCTAGTATAAAATACCTTAAAATACTGAAATTTAAAACTTGAGCGTATATAAACTTCTTTTAAAGAGCAAAAAAACGCATTGCCTTCAAAAACTATTCCATTTTAAACATTTTTATATTTTTTAAAATTAAGATAGCGTTGCCGCGAGACACGAAGTTAGGGGAGCGCGCACAACAATTTCCAAAATCAGTTTCAGATTCGGCCGAAACCGAAATTTCGGTCGGACACTAGATATTTTCTTAAACAAAACTTATATTTCCTTTATACGAAAAGTACAATTAGACATTTTTTAACCTTAAAATATTTAAAATAATTACTAAATAACCACAGGTAAAACACATTAGGCGTATCCTTTCTTCCCCTAACACCAAGAAATCGTCTGGGCTGGATGGCAAACCAGCAATCGTTTTAAAAAAATGTGCTCCAGAACTTGCACCAATCTTAACTCGGCTCTTTCGAATTTCTTACGACACAGGTATCTTTCCGGAGTGCTGAAAAGCTGCACGTGTTCAACCTATTCCCAAGAAAAATCTAAATCTTTTCCATCTAACTATAGACCAATTTCAATTCTCTCAGTTCTTTGTAAAGTAATGGAAAAATTAATTAATTCACAAATTCTTAAGTACTTAGAAAAACACAAAATTTTGCACGACAGGTATTATGGATTTCGCCACAAAAGATCTACAGCAGATCTTCTTTCCTTCGTATCACACTGTTGGAATAAGTCTCTTGAGTTTCTAGGTAAGTTCCAGATCGTTGCTCTTTATGTATCCAAAGCTTTTGACCAGGTCTGGCATGCCGCACTTCTTATTAAACTTCCCTCCTATGGTCTTTCAACTAAACTCTGTACTTGGCTCTCTAGTTAACTATCTGATCGACGTCTATCAGTTATTGTGGACGGCCATTCTTCAAGCTTTCACCAAGTAAATGCTGGAGTCCCTCAGGGCTCAGTTTTGGCACCAACATTGTTTCTTCTTCACATCAACGACCTTCTTTCGTCCACAACTAATTTCATTCATAGTTTCGCCGACGATAGTACCCTTCACTCCAGTTTTCAGGTTCCTAAACCCATCACTAAACCTGACTTGGAAAACAAACGCAGAGCGATGCAGAAATCTTCGCAGGATCTTAATTTAATATTGGATTGGGGCGCCAAAAATCTCGTCCATTTTAATGCATCCAAAACACAATCATGTTCCTTGTCGCGAAAAGAGTCATCAAATACTCATCCTCTACTTATGAGCGGCCAAGTTTTACAAAGCAGACACCTTCAATCTTGTGGGCGTCACATTTGAAAGTAACCTTAACTGGCATAAACACATTTTATCTATAGCCACGGCAGCTTCAAAAAAGCTTGGATTTCTCTTTCAAGCCAAAAAGTACTTTTCCGCTTCTAATTTATACACTTTATATATGTCCCAAATCCAACCTCCCTTGGAATATTGTTCTCATATCTGGGGCATGGCGTCCCCCAACACCCTAAGCATTCTTGATTCCATTCAAAGAAGAGCTATTCGTTTCATTAATGATCCCTCACTTACAAAAAGGCTTCCATCTCTTGCCCATCGTCGGGCTGTGGGGGATTTATCGCTTTTTTATAGGTACTTTTATGGCTTCTGCTCTGAAGAATTGTCCAGTATAGTTCCTCCACTCACGGTTCCCAACAGAGAAACTCGTGGTTCCGCGCGTATGCATCCCTATACGGTCCAACTGGACAGGCCCCGAACTTCTCACTTTGTTCGTTCTTTTATCCCTAGAGTTTCTAGATTGTGGAACCTGCTGCCCCCCAAATCTTCAAGTATTTAAGTCCCGTGTCAACAAACTCCCTCTTACCTCGCTTAAGACACCCACGGTACGTTAGTATTTAGGCTTTAAGTCTTCGTGGTTTGTCCAAAGATAAAAAGAAAACTTTCTAAGGTTTCCATAGAAACTTAGGTCTAATTGTCGTTTTACATACAACCGGCGACTGGTTTAAAATTTCACATCATTAATTTTCTGCCTTTTTTACATAAACACACATGGTTAAAATTTTAGATTTTAGATCTCCGTTTATTATCTTCCTTTACTTCGCATCGGGAGACAACACAACTTCGAGATAAAATCTAGAACTTGTTGTCGTTTGTATAATAAATAACAATTTTTGTTTGCATAATTTTTATTACTTTTGATTGCCCCCGTTGACCAATGGCTAAGCCCGACACTGAACAAAATTAACTATAATCACTTTAAGTTATTAGTGACATAAATA
Organism: Listronotus bonariensis; assembly: GCA_014170235.1. Taxonomy (NCBI): domain Eukaryota; kingdom Metazoa; phylum Arthropoda; class Insecta; order Coleoptera; family Curculionidae; genus Listronotus; species Listronotus bonariensis. The sequence goes on along the minus strand of JACEGR010002489.1, from coordinate 28,590 downwards.
TTAGCACTTATTGGCAGGTGACTGAGGTTTTGTCGAGAAGTTTTTTTGATGTATATCTTAATATTAAAAAGGATAGTACGTGCATTAATCGATAGGCATCCATAAACAGGATTCTGGTTAAGCAAAAATCCATGTGCATACTTTAAGACCACCATAATTTTGCCTCAAGTTATTGGGCTACTCTTCTGATAGTTTATAGATATTAGGGATAATGACTAGGTGCAGGTACTTTACAAGGGTTTTTTAAAAATTTAAAATTCCATGGTAATATGTCAAAGAATTGAGCCCAAGAACTGCTGTAACCCGCGAGGTATAAACCTACAATTTTGTGTAAAAAACCATGTTATTAATGGTTAAATAACACAATCCGTAACAAGATTGACAGTGTTGCAAAATTCTTCAAGAATTCCTAAAACTTTAATTTATTTTATTATAATATTGATATCGCAGCAGCTATTTTAAAGGTATACATGGTGGCCCACCATATTCGACACGGTCGGTAGCTGGATAACCATAGGTATTTTTAAGAAAGTAAATTAAGCCTATACAGGGTGTCTCAAAAAAGTGTAAAACGGATTTTACTAAAAATGTATAAAAGATAGGTAGAGGCAACCTATACACCATTTGAAAGGGTATTTTATTTGCCATCGTATGGTGTAAAGAAATACAGGGTGTTCTATTTAAAATAACAGAATTTTCGCTATTTGATTTCCTGAAAAAGTGAAAATATTTTTTGAACACCCTGTACAACATCTGATCTTAACATGGCCTCCGTATGGAATGGCAGACTCTTCCTAATTTTGTAACAAATTTTAAAGTTCAAAATGTTAATAGTATTAAAGTAAAATTAATTTAATTGCACCTCTGCATTTAAAAAAAAATCAAATATCACAAAAACTAATAAAATTAGACATTTAGTACTATAAACCAACTTAAGGTATTTTTTTTAAGTAGAATCTAAAACCGTCATAAAATATAGGGTTTAAAAAAATATAACTTTGATACGTCACACTTTTTTGAGACACCCTGTATAGGCTAAACCAATTTTATACTGTGGCCTTATTCGACCCCTATATGTTCCCCAATTCACTTTTTTTATCCTTATAATTATCCAGCCACAGACCGTGTCGAATATGTTAGGCCATCCTGTATATGTATAAGGTAAATAATGCAATAACAAAACAAGTACTATTAGTCACTCAATCCGAAATCTTTAAAGCCGATATTCGCGTTCAACTGTCTCTTCTCCACGCATTGCCCATTTGTATCATCGACTGGCTGATTTAGTATACAGGGGTCTCAACTCTATTTATACACAAAATAACTTCGACCCTGTAGACGATACAGAATAAAAGGTAAGATAAAAATGTTTTTTTAGCAACCCTAATTATATAGAATGTGAAAGAAGAAATTGCTAAACAGGCAAGGTCACTCAAATAAAACATTTAACCCTGTATATTTTAACAAATTTTGATTATACATTAAACTTTACATCCAAGAAGTATATTACACTATAAGTCAATTATTGGTGGTTTTTGGAATATCCACAGCAGGCCAATGTACTCATTAACGATAAAAAGTAAAGTTAGAAAATATTTGGTTCTATTTACTTTAAAAAAATTGTCAAATAATATGATAATAATTGTTAAAATAGTATATTTCCTAACTAGTGCTGAAAGTGCCACTTTTCCGCACGCGACTGCAGAACGGTCAAGCAGTCAAGTGCGGAAAAGGCACCTTCGGCACGTGTTAGAAACGCTATTTTTTTACGAGTGTGTGGAAAAGTCAAACTAAACAACTATTTGATAATATTTATTTTTACCATTACTGCTTATTATTATTAACAACATTAATCGTAAAAGAACAGTTGGTAGCATTTTGCAAATGAATCGCAAAGACAAGTTGTGGTGGGTAAGTTGCGGAGTTGGAGATTGCCGTTGAGGTGCAATTGAACCGGTCGTCGTTACAGGTAACAGAGACACATTGTTGCTTGCTAGAAGGCGGTACAATGGGCCTTGAGTTTATTGCTTGAGTGCGTTTTGCTGTGTTCAAAGGTAGATAAATTTTGGGAAAGTATTTTGTTTGATAAGTCCATCTTGAAACTTGTAGAGCTTCCTAGGTAGCCTTCTGCAACAGATGATGACTTCCAACCTTCAAGTCTTTTAATATTCTTTATGCCTTCACCAGAATTAGCTAACATTGTAGCTAAGGAACGGCGAAAGCTATGTCCCGTGTAAAGTTCTGGGTTTGGAAGACGTAAATAGGCAGCTATTTCAGAGGGCATCTTGTCAAAAGAATTTATTCCTATGCACTGGACAGTACAAACCAATTTTTTGTAATTAACAAAACATCTTCTGTGTGGTGTCTTGGGCTTTAGTAAACTGAAATAATTTCTATACAAAGCTAGATATTTTTCATTTTCAATTTCCTCGGAAATGACAAAACTTCGGCTAGAATGGTTTTTGAAGTCTGGAATATTTACTATTAAAGGATTCCCCTTATCGTCAATATTATCAATGCTAATTTTCATTAATTCTTCTCGTCGACACGCACCAGCTAGTCCAAAATTGTAGCTACTTTCATCGCTAAAAAGACATCATTTGGAGCATCATTAATAAATTTTGCTATTTCATCTTTCGAGAAAATTTTGGCCTTCTTGGGTCCAAATTCCACATTTTGCTTCTTCAAAAATGATGTAACTTTGAAATATTTGCTTAAATCCATGTTCTTTTCGATCTTAATGACACTTTTTAACATAGAATACCTTGTCCATAAGGTATTGGGCTTACATGTTTTAGCAAGTTTCCCGAAATATGCCATAAAAACTTGTTCTTTCATACTTTTGATTTTTTCTCGCCACACCAGCTAAGTGCTGTATATTTTTTTCGCACCTGTGCTTCGACTTGGACGGCAACAAATCTAAATTTGCTATTTGGGCTGCTTTTAGAATGGATTCAGGTAATTCCTCGTCAAAGGACTCAATAAAAACGTTTTTTATTTAAAATCGACGGTACTGATCAAAATGTACTAAAGACACTTTTAATTATCGATGACTTTTAATGACTTTGATCTTATATAATATGGACACCGGCACCAGTCAAAACTAAAAATCTGACAAGCAAATTTAATATATACCAGGATTTTTGAAACAATGTTTTTAAAACAATATAATTTTTATTGAATATGTCGTCGATTTTACACCTACTTTGTATAAATAAAAGAATACTATGCCAATAATAAAATTATACTAAGTCAAACTTCAGAATATAAAACATTTTAAGTACCTGTTTAAGTGGGAAATTTGCAAGGGTATACTTTTCCGCACTAGTGCGGAAAAGTGACACTTTCCAAAATAAATTGCGTGCGGAAAAGTGATGCTTTCCACACGCTAGTAGAAAAATACATTACAATGTAAAAACTACTAATGGGTAGCTCAGCAATTTAGTTTATTTGAGATACATATTCACTTACTTACTTGCTTTAAAAACCTGCATTTCTTTCGTCAATCTGGTTTTTAGGTTAAGTAAGTAAATATGTACTTCAAAATAAGCTAAATCGTTGACCTATCTATTAATGCAAGGTAAGCAATAATACGTTATCATATTATTTGTCACTCTGACAAAGACAGAATTATTTAAAAATAATTAAAACCGAAATATTTTATTTCCTTTTTTTAACTTTAACCAACATGCTGTTTATATTTCATAAACCAGCAATATTTACGACGCATAATCTGATATTGTCTTGAATGACATTAATCAAAAATTATTGCTTTAAGCATTATAACAGCATTTCTTTAAAGGTGGTAGACAATGTTATGTTTTCAATAATACTACTTTCTTGGACTTTCATTGTCTTTATTTTTAACTGGTACACGACGTTTTGGATGGTATCTATCTCCAACCGTTTTCAAGTGATAACACAGTTGAGATAGACAACTGAGATAGATAACTGGGTTATCACTTAAAAAATATTTTTATTTAAAAACTTCAAAGTGGAGTGCCATAATATAAAAATGCAAAGAAGTGTTTATTTTTTCACGCGAAAACTATACTTTGGACGAAACAAATTCCAAAGACAGTGGCGTACCAACTATGGGGCTAGGCAGGGCAGTGCCCCGGGGCCCCTAAGCTTAGTAGGCCCCTTAGAGTAGAAAAGGGCCCTCGGGCTAAGTATAGAAATACTAAAAACAAATGTGATGGAAAATGTCGGGGAGGACCTTTTTCTTTTGCTGTTTAAATTTATTTCGTGTGTTGTTTAGTTTGAGGTTATATAAACCGAAACAAAAGATCATGAGGATCTTTTTTTTTGCTATTTAAATTTTTAGGGGCCCTACTTTATTTTTATGCCCCTGTCCTAGCTACGCTACTGTCTAAAGATCAAATATGCTCAGAAGTGTTTGGAAATTATAAGAGTTTTTTTGGTTTTCTAAAAACATAGTGGCATACCATATTTTTATTTCCTTTTTGAATATTTAGTCCAAATCCCACTCAAACGCTTCTCAAAAAAAAGTGGGTTCGGCTAATAAGACCTATTTAACAAAAATCTAATTTAAAATAATCGGTGTCCCTCGAGGCCACATTCACATGTAGACAATATGCACAGATTGTGATTTAGGATTGTAGTCGCGCGTTAGCCTACTCGCTGTCACTAGTGGAACGCCATATACATACAGCGTGTCTTGGGAAGTTCTTATTATTGTTAATTAAAATTATCCAATGTACCAGGTCTCTTTTATTTTTTTGAGTATATTTTAATTTTAGGCTTTATTACCCTACAAGGTTTTCAAAAATGTTTAATTTTGTTTTTGTGAACGTCAAATCTTAAAGTGTTTTGTTTATATTTTATAGTAACTATTATAGTAAAAAGAATGTTAAATTTATTGTACAATTATTATTTTATTTTAAATCTCCATTAGCTAGGCCTTATTAGCTGCACCTACCTTACATATAATAGTTGTTCATTAGAAAATACAAAAAAAAAAATAAAAAGTAAACCTTCTCAGAATTTAATATTATACGTATATTTTCTACGTTATACATAATATTACCATTTTATTGAATATAAGGTTTACTATTACTTAGAATAATATAGCAGTAAAAATTTAGACCCCACAACTTTCTTAATTAAACTTAATTGATAGACGAGGGTGGCCCAACTGGAGTCAATAAAATCTTGTTAAGGTTTGCTTAGGACCGAGTTTCAATTGAAGAATTTTATTTTATGAAATTTTTCATGGATTTGTCGGCTGATCTCTTTCATCTAATATTTTTAATAATTTTTTTATAAAAAAATGTTATTTAAATTTATTCATTAAACATCATTTACTTTAAATTTAAATACAGCATGTTCTATGATTGGTGGCTGAAGAGAACAATTAAAACAAATGGAACAAACAACGTCAGTGGCGGCGCGTGCCTTGCAAAAGTGGGGGGCTCAAAAGAATAAGAAAAATGAAAGCAAACCAAACCCACCAAAGTACATAAATAATTTACTGACAGATTTAGTTTGTATTAAAAACACAAAAACCAAACCAACTTTTATTTTATTTTATTAAAATATTAACAAACAAAAACAAAACATAGGGATATATGGTGTGTCCCAGGATAGGCGTTACAAGAGGACAAATGGAGCAAATTTTTTTTAAATTTTTGAACATTCTTTTAGGAAAACTGTTCGCATGGTCCAAAACTAATAAATACAAAATTTTACTACGATTAGTAATATACAGGGCGAATTATAACTACAAACATAAAAATGCATGCATGTTTTAACAGTTTTTAAAATACTTGGCTTAAGGCAGCGAATTTTACAAAAATATTTAAAATTATTAAATTTTATGTTAAATTTTGCTCCCTCCTGCCCATTTTTTGTTGTAATGCGAAATGTAAAAAATTGACAATTAATTTTTTTACTCTTATGCTTTAACTTTAAATTTTAACATAAAATTCAATTCTCTACAGCATTTTCTTATACCATTTTGTTTTATTTTTAAAAATAAAAGTAGTTAACTCCCAGGCATGTTTCATATTTTTAGTTTTAACTCGCCCTGTATATTTTTGCCAATCGAAAATGCTATTATATATTTTTATCTGTTTACCACATATTTTTATTAATAGGTGGATACCAAAATGAATTATTCTTATTCCTAATGATATTTTGCGCTGGTAATACAATATTAGTTAATGTCCAACAAAGTGGGGGGCCCCTTGTCCCCCCCTGACGCGCCTTCTTTGAACAAGGTTAATTTTAAAAACGGAATTATGGAGTTATGCTCGATGGCCCACAATAAAAATGTACCAAATACGCTTAAAACGGTAATATGCTGGGCCAGTAATAAATAATAAAAATACATTATACAGGGTAATTCAAAAATCGATCACAAAACTTAAGGATGTGATTTCACTTGACAAAATAAGGGTAGAGCTTCATTTATTTTTTTTTTCAAAATGTCATTCGTTTTCAAGTTACAAGCCGTTAAAGTTCAATTTTTATTTTGGTTTTTTCGCCATACTGCATTTATTTTTTCCCCAATCCAGTTGATATTTGGCACCCAAATCGAGTTTTATTTTTACATCATAACTTTTTTATTTTGACAGATATCGCAAAGCTGATTACGCCATTTTATAGACAATCATAAACTTAAAAAATAAGGTACTCTTTATTAAAGTCGATAAACCTCACGATTTAGGCAGCAATAGACATCAAAGTTTTCATCAATTTCGATTAAATTACCTACATACATACAGGGTGTCCAGTAACTCAACCGACAACCTTTACGGGGCGATTCTACAACAGAAAATAAGAAAAAACATTATATAAACATATATCCTAAACGTCTTAGTTTTGAACTATGGTGTGTTAAATATTTAAAAAAAAAAAACTTTTTTTTAAATATTTATAATCTCTAATATTTAATTTCCCTGTTGACAAGCTTCCTCTTACCTCAACTAGCGTAACTTTTATTTACTGATGCTTAAATCTACCATAATTTTAGGTTTTTGAACTATATTAAACAAATTTTACTAATATTAGTGTTTTAATTTTTTTTAAGTTTAACACCTTGTATCTTAAGAAAAAAGACTTCGTCAAGCGCTAATAATTGAATTGCCGCAAAAAGCAAAACAATCCTTTAAAGATGTGGTAAGTTTTGGTAAAACATTATTAAACTAATAAACTCTAAACGAAAAATTAGGACTTCTTAGTGTTTTTCGGCACAAATAGATTGTAAACTGGGGCTTAAGCCCCTCCAATGTTACCATATAAAAATTGAAGCACCATATAAAAGTTGAAGCATGTTAGTATTGTTTAGTCCAAGGTTAAACAGGGTATGTCAAAAATTTAAAAACTACATAACTCAAGTACCCTTATTTCAAAGAATTGAACAAAATATTAAACACCAGTACTCTTACTTTTTCAGGTCCCAATCCAATATTGCTTTAAAAAATTAGTTTTCGGTATTTAACACATTTTTCCAAAACAGACTTACCTATTTCAAAATGCCAAAAAAGTTAGGAGAGCAAAAAGTTATGTAATGAAATAGGCAATATAAATATTTTAATTAAAAAAACAGTGGTGTAAGATAAAAAGTTCTAAAAGAATTAAAAATATCAGGACCTAAAGAAAGTTTCACTTTGTAAAATTTAAAAAATATATAAGTGTACTTATTTCCTGAATAACAGGGAAAGTAAATTTTGTGCCTAAGTTATATCTAAAGAAAAATCTTTAGAAATATACAATCCGCCTTGAAAATAAACACAAAAAATATCAAATTTTTAACACCCTGTAGATTGCAAACGAAACCGAAAAAGAAAATGTGTTCTTTAAAGGTATTTTTCGTACAATCATACCCCCTAAAAATCCGATAATAATAACCATTTCTTCAGTGCAAATTATTAAAATAGTCAATGTCAATTCATATCCTTGCAATTCCCAACAAAGAGACCAACGATCCAGAATGAATCGTTGAAGAGACAAAGTGTCACTCTCGTGCATTCTTTTACTGTTCATCTAAAAAAGAACTAATCTTTCCACTTTGGTTGTTATTATTTTAAGTATTTTAAATGTAAAACCTGATCTCTACAAAATTAATAATTATTTCAATAAACTGACTTTTATTTACTTGGCCTGTTGTAAAAACTCTAAATAATATTGGTTTATTTCTGTAAGACATTATATCCCTCTGACCTTCACCTTAGGTAAAAAAAACTCTTGTAATTTATATTGTGAACAAATCATTAGAAATTCAAAAAATCGTCACACATTGCAACTTAAGAAGTACCCATTGAAGCTCGATCAGACAGAATAAGAGGCTCATATCACCCCTCAAATAATCATTTTAAAATGTCTATTGTGTCATATTTTTCAAGTGCTATTTCCGCTTAGACTGTTACTTCGTTTTTAGGGAAATAAATATATTAAATGTCTATTCTAAGCGCCTTTTTGCTCACGATGAAATATTGTAAAAGTCAGCGGGTGACCGATGGATACTTTTTGTTATTTTGGCCACTATTGGGTTTTGAACACAAGATTTAACGGTTGAATTTGGGGTTTTTGTAATGGGACAAAGTGTCGATGTTTATCAGCTAATATACGGTAGAAATTTTACATAAAACGATAATTGGGAGGTATATAAGTGACATATTTTTTAAAATCTATTTTATTTATTAAGTTAAAGTATACACGGTGTCAAGTTTACCTATTTCTCTAATTTTTTTACCGAAAACCTCCTTAAAAATTAAAAATTTTAAACTAAATAGTACTTTTAGCAAAATTATTTTTTTAGGAAAAAATATTTTTCCCTCCCAAAAGAACCCTTAAAAATAAAGAAGACCCCGTCAAAATGGCATAATATATAGTACGAATTTTGTCGATTTATGATGATTCAATTATGTTAGATTGTTTTTGCAGGAAAAGCCCCACGTAAAGATTGATTTCTTTTATAACTTTTTTAATAAAATTATTATTTGTCTTTATGAGGGGTACAATTTTCAACTTTTTTTAACCAAAACTTTTTTTTCTAAGTTTACCTAATTTTCTGATGAAACCCCCTTAAAAATTTGAAATTTTATACCAAATAATAACTTTAGCTAAATTATTTTTTTAGAAAAACTTAATTTTTCCCCCAAAGAAACCCTTAAAAATAGAGAAAATCCCGTCAAAATAGCATAATTGAACAAATTTCGTCAATATGTTTGACTTTTTTTCTCAGGAAAAGTTCTACTTAAAAATTTATTTTTTTAAATAGCTTTTCTGGTAAAATTAATATTATTTTTTAAATATGATTGGTACAATTTTCAACTTTTTTTTAACCAAAAAAAAATCAAAATTTTTACCTAATTTTCTGATAAAACCTCCTTAAAAATTGAAAATTTTGAAACAAATAGTAATTTAAGCTAAATTAAATTTAAAATATATATATATATATTTTTTCCCATCAAAAAACCCTTAAAACTAGAGAAAATGTTGTCAAAATGGCATAATTGTACGAATTTCGTCGATTTAAAGATTCAACTACAACTACCGACAAATTTTTAAACTTACAAACATTATTCGTTACTTTAAGTTGTGATTTCTTGCATTCAATGAAGGTCCTCAAATTATGTCTGAAAACCAATCGTTTTTCAGAAAATTGAGTCGTAAGTAATTAAATTTTCCCAAACACTTGGCAACGTTGCAACACAACAGGGATACGAGCGCACGAAGACCGCAACTAATTCATCGAGTTGTTTTCGTTGGTATGATATTTTTTGATGAAAATGATGCCTTAAATTACTGAATAGTTTAACGCAATTTGTGTGGCTAATTACTTTTATTTAATAACGATTAAAGTACAGTACATTTACTTTAAAAAAATATGACAGTACTTACCGACGCGAGCTGGTACACCCAACCAATATTTACGATTATCAGTCACCTATTTAAAACAATGTAATGTACAAAAAAAAAAGGAAAAAAAAACAACATTCGTAAGTCACATAAAGTTACAAGTAAATGTATTAGTAAAATCACAATACTTCTCGAACCCCGTGTAGAATCCTCGTCAATTGAATTCAAAATTTGTTCTTCGGTTTCCATTCCAACCTTCACGATGTCTTCCGCGATTGTTAAAATTAGGGTCTACGCTCCCTGTGTTTAGAAGTCTTTGGGAGTCTTCTACAAGTTTTCTTCTAGCTTGTAGCCTTCGATCAGGAAAACGTTCTTTGAAAATGCGTCTAGCTTCTTCAGAATTGCAATGAGCCTCTCTGTAAATAAAAATCATATCATGATACTCGCGTACCAAAAACAAATCTTTTGTATCAAAATGCACGCACTGATACAGCAATACATATAAAACAATAAAATGTGATTTAAATTCGGGTAAACATTAGTTGCAATAATGTATCCAAGACACTACCAAACATTTTTTTCTCGACGTGCATATTTAGTTTTTGCGTACCGACATCATGTCGCGTACGACGTTGCCAATAATTGTGTAAGTGATTTTGTTTGTCTGTTTTTCTTTGGAAAATTGTATTAAATAAGCCAGAGAAATATTTTTTAGACAGGTAATTAATAAATATCATGAATTAATTCATTTTACCCTATTAGGCATATAATTTTAAATAATTAAGGTGCAAAACTAATTTATTTTATGACTAAATAAAATGGGTTCAGTTTTTTCTTCGAAACGGATGAGTTTCGGACAACACTACATAGTATAAAGCAAAGTCGGTTTTAGAGTGTATGTAATATGTAATGTATGTATGTATGTATGCTTAGATATTTACAACTAATCAACGGATTTTGATGCATTTAGAGTGATTGCCTAAATACCAGAGTACCGTGGGTGTCGGGTTATTATATGTTTAACCCATCATTCCCCCTTTTCCGTCAACGTTGTCCAAGCACTGAAACATGCAGTTATGCATTTCACAGCACCTTTTAGACTTAGTTTTGGTTAGTTCTGGTTCTGGTTAGATTTCTAATGTAAAGTCGTAAATAACCCATTTTTTGTGCTTACACTGCAAACGCTGGGTGGTTTAGGAAAAAGAAATTGTTTTGGTTTGTTTTGGTTGGTTGTGGTTAAATATAAATTTCGTTAGTTAAAATTAAACGCGTGCGAAGCCGCGAGCAAATGCTAGTATGTTATAATAAAGAACTTTTTACTTAGAATAATGCAAGGAACAGGGGCGTGTTTATGGGGGGCATTTTTACATTTTACTGTGCGATTTGTTTGATATTGTTTTTATGTAACTTAACGTGTAACAATTGTTTTGTACTATGTTTTAAGGTAAGCGATTTTTCTTGTTGTATTGTACCACCTAATTTTAGAATATTTATTTGCAGTGTTTTGACCATTTTATTTTGATAAAGGCTTGGGATGACAGCCGAAAAGTCAATAGAAATTGCATTTATGCAAAAAAAATTATATAGTTTTATTAAAAGGACTACATACCCCAAGAAATCTACAAGAAAAATATATTTATATATATATATATATATATATATATATATATATATATATATATATATATATATATATATATATATATATATATATATATTTATATATATAGATATTACTATATATATATGAGTTGGGAAAATACTGGAATTTACCCCCCAATAATTATTGCTAGGCACTCCCTGGCAAGGAATCACTTTTAAAGTCACGAAAATTATTTTCCCAACAGCCTGTATAAAAGTCGGTATTAATCAATTATAAACAGAGACAAACAACTCAGTGCGAAAATCTACCTAACGTAAAATAAATTATAACAAAACAATTAATAGTTTTCAAAAAGTATTTGTACTTGTACCTAAATTAAAATAAAAAGATAAATTGCAGTAATTCTTAAAAACCAAAAATTGCGCTTATCAAAAAATACGCAAAAAATGTTAACAAACTAAACAATTTTAAAATAAAAACACACAATTATCCTTGATATAAAAAAACTATGACTAACCAGGGAGCTCCTTTGTTTTAAAACCAAGAATTCCATGCATCTATATACACAATCATCTTATTGAAAAAAATGACGTGTAAACTGAGCCTGCTGAATAGGATGAATTTTTAACCTGACATTTATTTTTAAAGGCTTTTCAATCTATTATGCCTACATAAAAGCACATATAGCCTAAAAGAAAACTGATCCAAGCGTAAGGTAGGTGGTCTACAAATAAAAACAAACACACTTGGTCTTATAAAGAAGCTAAACAAAGGAAAAACAATGTGACTACAATAAAAAACTGTTAGTAGATGAAAATCTTTTTAATTTAGATTTAGAAGTTATTTAAAAAAAAAAAGAAAACTATGTTTTTGAAAAACTTTTTTTCTAATGAAAACAAAATTTTATACAGGGTTACCAAGCTTAGTGTTCGCCATTGGTATCTTTGGTTTTTTTTTTCGATCTTTCGGGGTCATCCCACCCAGGCCCGACGACTGCCCCCTAGGTGGTGCACTGCAGCCTGAAGGCTTATTGTACCTTGACCTCTACTCCTTCCCATTCACACACCATTCATTCCATAACTTGGATGGTTGTTGCTCGGTCCGTTTGTTCACCCCGAGGCAGAACACCCCGTGCCGTTGCCCAAAACCCACAATGCCGGTCACCCATCCAAGTTATGGGCGCGCACTGCACTGAACTCCGGAGATCGACGCTTGCCGATACAACCGGAGCAGCCACAAGCGCGCCTTGGTATCTTTGGTACTAGCTATGGTACTAGTCAAAATACAAAATTGTTTTAATTGGCAAACTAGAGGCATATTCAGTATTCTTTAAGATAAAAGATGGAATTTTTTTAAGTTTTTGACTTTCAGAGTAAAATAGCATTTTTGACACCATATTTTATTACTAACCAAAATATTTATCAAAGAGCTTTAAAAAACAAAGTTACACAGTTTTTAATAGTTTTGGAAATATGACCATCCTCAGAAGTTTGTTAGTAAACCCTGTATATTGCTTACTACTAGAAAATATTTCAAAGAGCTTTTAAAAAATACCACATTTTATATGTTTATCTCTTATAGTTTAAGAAATCTAAAAATAGTATATTTGATTTCCACTTTATCTACGGCACTAATAGTAGAAGAACCCGTGAGCGGCAGACCTTCGTTATTTTATAAAACAAAGTTTGTCAGTGCATGTTCCCAACATAGGTAAATGCAATGGTAGACTATGAAGTTTGACTCATAGTGGCTTTGGCAGGTACCAGGAACCAAAAGTTACCGAATTGGACCTTAACTTTCGTCATTTTGTAAGAGTTGAATTTCATGTGTTACTTGGGTACTTATTAGAATATGTTTCCTGACATTTGGGGTGACCTAGTGGTCCGAGAAAGTCCAATATTTTTGTTACTTAACAAGATGTGACAAAAGTCTTATAAAAGAGTTGTAGGGGTTCCAAATAGGCATGAGGCATGTGGTTAGATTTTTATACATCAAAATATTTTTAGGGCATGCCAATTTGATAACCCTACAACTCTTACATAAGACTTCTTGTTATATCTTGTTAAATAACAGAAATATTGGACTTCCTCGGACCATTAGGCCACCCCAAAATGTTTGTCTGCCAAGGAGTTGGAACAGTCAAAACTATCTGGCGACTAAAAAATATCTTCTAATAGGTACCTACCCAAGTAACATCGAAAATTCAGCTATTACAAAGTGACAAAAGTTAGGTTTCAATTCATTAACTTTAATACCTGGTACCTGCCAAAGCCACTATAAGTTAAACTTTACAGTTTACCATGGCTTCTACCTATGTTGGGAGCATGCACTGACAAACTTTTAGATTTTACAAAATAACGAATGTCTACCGCTTACGGGCTCTTACTCTATAAGTATAATGCTTAATAGCAGGGAACTGTAGATGACTGATCGGGATGGATTACTAATAAAGAAATATTGCACAGTAAAATAAGGCCAGGAACTAATAATACCGGCCTAATTTTGACATCTGACCTTGCGCAGATGCATGGTAAGATAAGAATTCCCTTAATAAGTATAGTGCCTGGCTTTATTTATGTCGGTTTTAGGTCGTGCCTTATTTTGGTCTTATTTTAACTTCGGAACTGTTCGTCTAACCGAACGGCTGCCGACCACAAAATCGAAAAGTTTTTAGAAGTAAAAATACTTAAACCCTTGTTTTTTCAAATGTATTTCTATAATTGTTTTTAAAAAATTCGTACACCACAAAACAGTAAAGAAAAACTACTAAATTTTTTCTCTTTTTTTTTTAGGTTAATTTTACTGTCAACATGATTTGCAATAACTCTAAATTGTGGGTACAAGCATTAATTAAATAAGGCCGGTATTAATATTTCCCGAGCTTAATAAGGCAACTTGCAATAATTCTCTATTACCTTAACGTAACCGTTGTTATTTACTATTAACAATACATTTTACAGGGTGATTATAAGTTTTTGGCTAAAATAAATTATTTTTAATTTCTTTGTGTGATCTGCTGTTAAAAGACAGTAATCTTATTTGCGAATAAATTATACACTTACTTATTTCTGATGTTTTAATATCACAAATTTGATTACTCTCTTTTAACAGCACATCATACAGGAAGATTAAAAATTGTTAATTTTTGCCAACAACTTTTAATCACCCTGTAAGATGTATTGTAAACAATAAATAACAACAGTTACGCCAAAGATATAGCTTCACCTTTCCTTAAAATTATCTTTTTATAATTGCCTTGATTAGTTATTAAAAGAGTTATGGCCATTTAAATTAAAGCATTTTTGTATTATAGCTTATGGAGAAAATCGGGCTGGTGCGTTAATTTCTTGGAGAAAAGTAAATACTCTAAAAATGTACAAAATTATACATTTTTCAAATTTTACCAATTACAATTATCTTTGGGCTTTTATGACTGAACATTTTTTAATTGTCACTTGTACCATTTTTGCTCTGACCCCCTCTTAATATTATTAGCCTAGTTTACACCGGGAGAACCAAATTTTTAGTTTGAGGTCTAAATGACGTCACGCGTACTTTATTCACGGTGTAAACACTTGATTATTAAAATTTGCTACTTCAATTTAGTCCTTCTCAAATGGGGGTGACCAAATATGATTTTCCTTGGTGTAAACACGTCGGACTTTTTAGTGGACCAAAATGACAGCCTTGATCTTTGACAGTGCGCATTTCGATGAAAAAGACGTTGAATTTCGGTCTTAACCTAATAATTTTGTTGTTTGTTTATATTTTTTAAAATTTTGTTGATATTTAACCAAACTGTTTGCGTATTCTTTTTCATATGGAATTTAAAAGCGATACAGTTTTAAAAGATAAAAAACGAGGTTAGGTTCTGGTCATATGCTCACCTGTCATTTTGGTACTAGGATTAAACGTGAATTAAATTGATCCATAAACTAAGTTGGTGTAAACACTAGTGAACTAACAAAAATAAGTCCTAGGTTTGGTCCACGGATCTAATTAGCCCTCGCGGTGTAAACTAGGCTATTATTTACTGTCTAAAAGGGCAAACTGGGTACAGTTGTTCCATTTTTTTACCTTGGTCTATTACTTATACTTGTAGATTAACCCTCTACCGGCTCGGCTCTTAAAACTTAAAAGACTGTTTAATATTTATGACATAATGTCAAAAATGATAAATTTATTTTAAATTTCCGTAAAAATTCAGCAAAAAGACCTTTTAAATCCCATAATCAAACAATCATTACTCTTTCAATTCATATCGATACCAGTTCGAATCGAATTCGTAAAGAGTTACGTATGATTGTTACACAATGCTGCGCTCGAAGGGGTGATCGGTTCGCACGGATGTAGCACGCGACCCCCTCGGTTCCAATCCCATTTATCATTTGGAGATACAGAAGAATGAAAACATATGTCGAAATGTCCAAGTTGAACTAAATTTATTTTTGTTTTTGGCTTGATTGTTCCAGTGACGGAACATGCTGTACAACATAAGGGAAGACCATATAACCTTTTTGCTAATGTTATTATTACTGATGAAATCTTTAAATTACACATATTATTTGGGCCAGAAATGAAATGGACTACATGATAAGAACACTTCTATTCTATTCTATTTTTTTTTCTTGGTTTTGGTCCCTTCAGGTCCAATCCACCACTCTCCCCCTTCCGGACTATGCTTTCCAGGGCTTCGTCGGCGGAAAATCTGGATAATCGAGCTCGTAGCTCCCAGAAATTCCAAAAAGAAAACAATAACTCCACAATCGATGCAATGCATAAATTGTCGACTGTCTAACCAAGATCTGCTACTGGTGTTACGTATAACCTTCACTTTCACTACTGACAGTTCCCATGGCACGCCCATCTATTTCCCGCCATTTGAGAAATACCTCGTGTTCACCACCAAACAGGATACCATCAGCTTATAGGAATCTTCGCTCACAGCGCTTAGATCCAGAATAAAGGTGCCGTCAATTTAGCGTGAATCTTTCCTTGATCCCCGAAGGCAAAAAACGTTAATACGACACCTCTAGCCGCCACTCCGAGAAGAACTTTGTAGTCCTCTACGCACGTCCGCACTGTTCGAAGGTCAAACAAAGAGTCCGATAAGAACACTTCTAAAACATTTTAGGGGGATTCCTTTTGACGAGTCTACCACGTATATTCATACCGCCATATATGGAAGCGGCTTTAACCAAGCCTGTAAATGTCAAATGTTTCGGGTGTCGGACTGGGCAAATGCGTCACTTTTTTGTCGGAAGTTTACCACAATGTTTTTATGCAATTTTTAAACATTGTGGCAGATTTTAAGTTATCATGAAGTCCATTTTACAACTGGCCCAGAGACTAATCACAACAGGAAAGTACAGGATGTACGGAAAAATAAGATAAGTCTGAATAAAAACATGTGATACTAGAAGTTCATGGAGGGTGAGTTTTTTCGATATTAGTACAGAGATCTCCTAAACCGCTATAACTACAAAAATGGTTAAGTGGTGAAAGAATTGTAGTTCTTAGTCAATTAAACACTTTTTGTTTTGAGAAAAAGCAGTGGCGTACCATGTTTTTCTTTAAAAATGTGGCTTAAATGCCACTGGAAATAATTTTAAGAAAATGTTGTGCATCATAAAATTCTTCTGAAAGCATAGTGGCAGAATTTCGGACTTCCATTGTCTTTATACAGGGTGATTTTTAAGTTGGTACTTTTCTTTTATCACTGTATAAAATTGAAGGAAATAAGATATCTTTTAATAAAATTCTGTCCGAAAATGCTTTCTTTCCGAGATCAGGGTATTAAAGTTTTAAGAAGAAAATGCCTTTTTGATCATAACTTTCCTACCACTCTACATATTTCCATAAAATTTGGTACATTTTTTTGACCATTGGATTAGATTTTTTGCTGAAAAAGTTTTAAAAAAGTTACCAGTGGCGATGGAATTCGTACAAGATTTGTACTAATTTATTTTCAAGAAAAAAATAGTACACCTCTGCTTTTTCTTTAAATTTACAATATTTTTCAAATACTCATTTACTTTGGGGTTTTTGCGTAAGACGAACGGTTTTGGCTTAAAAAATAAAAGCTCTTTTGATACATGGTAAAATCGCTAAAATCCGATATGGTGTTTTATTGCAAATATGGAAATTTAATGATGATAGGGCCTCCTCCTCGGAAATTTAGTATGACCACCCCTATTTTGGGAAGTTTTAAAGTGTAAACTTAACTAATTTCTACAGCTACCAAGTTTATATAGATTGGTAGAGCATCTACCCGTGACGGAGTTAAGTGCGGTCAAGCGTGAGGTTGTTCACCAAGAACACCAGCTTTGGTGCGCTTTAAGATTGGTTTCCAAATAGTGGGTATTTTCACACGTGGTTTACTAAAACTGTTGTTGTTGTTTGTAAACAGGGGCGCAATTAAAGGGGGCTGAGTCCCACCAAAACAGCCATTAGCTTCCCCATAACTTAGAAGAATTTAAAACATATTAGTGTTATGCAGCAAATATATTCTATAAACTAGGACTTAAGCCCCCAAAAAACAGCGCCACTGTCGATATACACAGCTTCCTTAAAATTTCGCTTTTTTAATAAGGTTCCCTGTAAATAATCCCTGCTTTTGACCACTTTAGAGTGGTATTGCAGATATCACAGGTCTATTCATCAATCTCACTTCACAGTGTCAAACGCGTGATCAACGTAATGTGGCCTTTTTGCGCTGATAGTAGGACAAAGCGGCGTGGCATAATAACGCATTTTTTTATAAAAACAACTGGTGGTATTGTGTTTATGTTTTTATGTTTTTTCTTATTTAATTCTAACGACTATATATAGATGTTGAATGCGAAACGGTGTTAAACATTGGAAAATCGTCGGCTTGTATCTTAAAAGTTAGATATTTTAAACCTTGGTTAATTTAACCTTTTCATTTTAAAAATCACCTTATGATTCATACTCTTGAGAAACAGCATCTTATACAGAAACACCCTGTATGCCCCACGATCCAGTACGCCACTGTGCAATCCATAGCGTGCACTAAACACTCTCATCTATCGGTAGTCTAAAAGGAATAAATTAAAAATTATTTAATGTGTTGATCGGTCTCCACGCTTTGCAGACACGACAATTTACTGAGTCGGTCCTTAAGTGCGTCTATTTATTTAAATTAACGCACCGAGGGGGTGAATAAATTTTCGGGAGGATATCAACAGAACATATACACCAGTTGAACTAACAGACAGTGAAAAATTTGTATGTTTTGAATAACAAGCAATTAGTGATTTTGAAAAGGAGAAATTTTAGTTCGTTGTTCCGAATCACGTCGTACAAAAACACGTACCTTCGTTTTTATATCTTTATTAACAATAAAACGTAACGTCACATTTGAAAGTAACCTTAACTGGCATAAACACATTGTATCTATATCCACGGCAGCTTCAAAAAGCTTGGATTTCTCTTTCGAGCCAAAAAGTATTTTAGCGCTTCTAATTTATACACTTTGTATGTGTCCCAAATCCGACCTCCCTTGGAATATTGTTCTCATATCTGGGGCATGGCGTCCCCCACAACCCTAAGCATTCTTGATTCTATTTAACGAAGAGCTATTCGTCTCATTAATGATCCTTCACTTACAGAAAGGCTTTCCTCTCTTGCCCATCGTCGGGTTGTGGGGGATTTATCGCTTTTTTATAGGTACTTCCATGGCTTCTGCTCTAAAGAATTGTCCAGTATAGTTCCTCCACTCACGGTTCCCAACAGAGAAACTCGTGGTTCCGCGCGTATGCATCCCTATATGGTCCAACTGGACAGATCCCGAACTTCTCAGTTTGTTCGTTCTTTTATCCCTAGTGTTTCTAGATTGTGGAACCGGCTGCCCGCGGAGGTCTTTCCTTCCCCTCAAATCTTCAAGTATTTAAATCCCGTATCAACAAACTCCCTCTTACGTCGCTTAAGACACCCACGGTACGTTAGTATTTAGGCCTTCGTGGTTTGTCCAAAGATAAAAAAAAACTACGGTTACAACAACGACAAAATCTTTATGTGTCAATGTCTCGAAGTCGAATCTATACTAATCAAATCAGAGGTTTCCGTCGCCCTTTTATAGTGTGGTGGAAGAGTAAAGATTAATCTAGAATTTTGGAGAAATATCGCGAAAATTCCATAGTACAGAGTGGCATAAAAGTTCTCAATGGATAATTCGGGCGTTTTCGGAAACCTTCAAAACTGATGAAAGAACTTGTAAAATCTAAGGTAAATTATTCAAATAAATTATCAGACTGAATTAAAAGGTCCTCACTTTATACAATTCTATAAACTAAAAACACCTATTTTTATTGTCCGTAACATTATTATTTTAGTGTTATACCGGTTGAAACTGAATGTTGTAAACTATCAAAATTGTTTTTACAATATTTTGAATAAAAACTAGTTAAAATTTTATGATATAAATACGGCATTTATTTATATTTTTTTGCATTATCATAACCTTAAAATCACGAAGAACCATCAACTATCTCAAATAAAAGTGAAAACTTTTATTTTATATTATTTGAATTCTATATAAAAATCTCTTTCCAAAAATATATTACTCATCATTTTAGGATGGCGGCCAGAAATTACCATGAATAAAAACTATTTTCTTTAATAAATTCTTTAATTTTTAGGTGTTCTTATTACTGTTTTTTTTTTTATTTTTTTAGTTTTAGGTAGTTCTTAATTTAATATTAAGTAACTGCCTATTTTCGCTAATAAATAAATTTTGAAAATTAAAACGTTTATTAATATATAGCAGTACACTGGGAAATCTGGCAACGGTAACGATATCACTGTTTAATTCTACGTACCCCAAACTTGCCCGAGATCGATTTTGGTAATGCATTTTTAAATATAGAACGCGACAAATTCGAGGCGCAACATTAGGATCTCAGAAAGGGTTAAAGATACAAGATTAGTGAAATTGAGGAAAAATTGCCCATTTTAAACCTTAAAAATATTCTTTTTTAAAATTTACCCATTCCGGAAATTATCGAAAATTTACGAAACAGTTTCTATTTTCTTCCAAGTTTATTTTTTATTATTATTTCCACTTTCTCCCTTTTACAGAATGACCTTTGAAAGACACCCTGTATACTATTTAGCGTCGTTTAAGAATCATTTCCTATTTCACTATTAAAAATTATGATTTTGACAGATCCGTTTCCACGTAGTATGTATTTTTTTCACTAATGGTCATTATTCTTCATTTTATTTATATCTTATTTTATAATTTAACTTGCAATCTGTAACAGTTTTTAAAATCTTACTTTTATTTACCAGTAGATAATAATCAATATGTGTAAAGGTGATATTGTTGGATTACAAATTAAAATAGAAGTTTATTATGCACAATCTGAGTTGGTCAAGACAGCTCGAAGACGAAACGTTGGATCTAAAATTTAATAACGACGGGGATAAGAAAAAAGTAGCAAATAAAATGTAATATTTATTTTATTAAATAACACTGTGTCGAAAAATGTCGTAGTTTTCCAGATAACTCGGGATCGGCTGTAATCTTTTTAAAACGAAATTTATAATTTCTCAATTTAGAGTACTGTTCAGCAATTTTGGAACTGTAAAAATGAGTGGTGATGAGTACAGTGCGTAATTTATGTTAAAAATAATTTGTCAGAAGCTCTTCTATTCTTGTTTAATTAAAATCCATACTTTTTTTTCTTTGAATAAGTCATGAAATACCCCAAATAAAACCTAATAATACCCACAAATTGTAATTTATTACACCAATAAAAACCTAAAAAAAATGAATATTTTTCGTTGCGCTTCCCCTCAGACATTCAAATTTTAACTAAATATTTATTGACATCACTTTAACACACAAAACATACAAATAGGATCAGGTCAAGTAACAATGTGGCCACAATCGTGCTTAAACTTACAATGGAATTAATAAACGTTAGGGGAAGGTTTCTAGTGGAGTTTAGCCCTTAAATAAGGTCGGTATAAGGGTGAATGTTTCATCGGGACGTTGTGAGTTATCTGATGTGTGATCTTCAGTGCATTGTCACGCTGCCAACTGCGGATGTTTCGTTTATTACGAAATATTTTAAAAAGCTTTATTCGACCAGTATTTAAGGAGAAAATTGTGGTTTTCCATTAATTTGATCTCGGTATAACGTTACTATGGCATCACATTAGAGACATTTTGCACCTCTTAAAATAACAGACGTTTTTGGCCTCCTTATGGTTATCGTTATTAAACATAACGATTACGGCAGCAGTTTTAGACAGAGATTTTGCAGCCTCTTTTAAGAAATATATTTTGCGTTTGCGCTTTCGACACATAACCTTATTTTGCCTGTGGTTCACCGATTTTAAAGTTAACGAAAAATCAGTATTTACTTTTATTCTTCATAAGATATAAATTGATATTTCAAATGTTTACTTTTGTTCGAAACAAAATAATAATCGATTCAATGCATAAATTGTAGCTGTCAATCCAAAAACTGCTACTGGTTTCGTGCATAACCTTCACTGTCACTTGCTGATGCTTTCAGTAGAGGGCGCCACCGTCCTCGGCCGTTACGAAAACACGTGCACCCCGCTAACCTAAAAACATCAGGATTTTTAGGAATCTTCACTCACAGCGCTTAGTTCCAGAAGAAAGATGCTATCAATTTAGCGTGAGTCTTTCCTCGATCCCCAAGGGTACAGCCACGCCCGTACGATGCCTTCAATCGCCTACCCGGAAGGTCTATGTAGACCTCTACGCCAACACGAACCGCACTACTCGAAGATCGCGGAAAGAGTGCATTGTCTTGTATTGTTCATTGACTTTAACAAACGCCATTTGTTACTATAGAAATCATAGGCAAAGGTGAGCATCCTGAAAAAATATTTAATTTTATACTGTCCAGTAAATCCACTTACCCCCAAGTAGCAAGCTGACGTCATTATGACGTCATTTTTGGTCATAGGACGTCATCAGACTAAAATTATGACGTCATTTTAATAACGTGTTTTTGACGTCGTTGAAGTGACGTCTTTCGACGTCATTTTTTCGTCATACTAGCTCATAAAAATCTAATGACGACATGTTTAGAAAACCCGCCAGATAAATTTTGCGACATTATATGATTCGTGTCAAAATCCAACCGAAATATCATATAACAGAAAAATAAGACTAATAAATTTACAAAATTGAAAAAAGGAAAAAAACTCTACCGATAGATGGCGCAATGGACAATAAACTACCACGCTTATTCATCTTCGCTTTTATTGCCTACACCGTACAGATGAGATCAAAATATTTCGAGACCGGTATGCGGTTGGTGATCTCAATTAGCTTTGAAAGAAATATCTTCGGCTAGTGTAAAAATCTGCATCTCCAGGTTGGACAGTGTCCCCAGAGATGCGACCTTGCAGTGCAAGGAAATTGCAAGCAGTAAGGAGTTTTTTCCTATTTAAATTTTTAAATAAAATATCATATCTTTTTAACTTAAAAAAAACATTATTCTGAGTCACTTTATGATCCCTGTCATTTACGGCATGACCTTCCTGTACACCCTGTATATCCCATCGTCTGGTAATTAGTGTATTCCTTTTTACCTTTTAGAACCGTTCTGAACCGTTCTTTGAACTGTCAATATTGTCAAGAACGCAAGGAAATAAACTTTCTAATAAGGAGCGCTCGATCCCATTTAAGCCTATGTTCGCTAAATTTTGTGACGTAATCTTTTCCCAAATTCTTTGTTTACAATCGTACTGCCAGCTTTCTTCGCGGTTTTGGTGTTATTTTTTGCTTTTTAGTCATTGGACTTCTTTATATGTTTAGTTTTTACTATTTATAGTTAAATTAGGTAGTTATTGGTGGTGCAGTTTCAGATCATTTTAAACCTGTCAACAGGGGTCACTGGACTTTGATAAAGTATTCCACTCTGATACATCAATTTTAAATGTTTTTATATTAATTCGAGGTAATTTAACGTCAACATTTTGTTGAACGCTCTGTATATTTTGACTTGTGTTTAATGAAGTGTTAATGGTTAATTAATCTATTTTATCTTTACATAATGTAACATATTCATCATATTTTTGTTCCAAAGAAACCCTTTTTTCGGAGTCTACAATGTCCGGTCAAAGTTTATGAGATAACTTTCGATTTCATTCTGAGTACTGTTGTATTTTTCAAAAATACATATGGTTATATACATTTGTTATGATCCAATTTAGTTTTAAAATAGTTAACACTCGTTTCCGTATTTTTATTTTTATCCAGTGGGTTGAAAAATCGTGAAAGACTGCCTTTTGCAGCAGTGCGTGTAGCTTTTAAGCTTTTAAAATCCATTTTGTAACTTTAAATACTTCACTAAAAACACCAAAAACCAATTAAAATTATAAAAAAAAATATAAAAAGGTACAATCAGAATTAACCAGGTTTATTCTATAAATTCTGGGCAAATTTTTACTACTAAAATCTAAAAGTCTAACCACCAAAAGAAAACTATCAAAATACTGTAACAGTTTAGTTTAGAAAAAAACTAAGTTTTAAATATTTTTAAAAAAGGCTTTCAAATTTTACAGACTTTTATAAGGCTTACGAAAATTTTTCGATCCGACGGGACCGTGAAAAATGTACTAAATCCGACTCGAATGAAACATTAAGAAAAATGTAAACTGGGTTTCTTTTAATACCAATCTAACTTTCTCAGAGGTGGCAGTTTCTATAAACTAACAACCACTTCTATTTTTGATGTGGCTTGCCCACAGGGTGGTTCTATGTTTTAGTAAGTTTTGTTATTATAAGTAGTAAATTTCCAAGCCAAATTTGTTACAGTAAAACAACTATTTAAACAATTACATTTTATTTAAAGCAAAAAACAATAAAAATTAATGGTGAATTTAACTTAAATAAAGGCTTGAAAAAAGGAAAAGTCTTTAAAATCTTATTTCTAAATTACCTTACAGTTTATTGTTAGTAAATTTGTCCAGACTGCACGGCACATTTACTTTAAATCACTATTACAATTATTGTACAGTATATCTGTTGAAAGTCTCAAGACATTATGGCTGCGGTGTTATTTTATGTTTTAATGCTCGGGAACAAGAGTTAAAATATTAAAGGTTAAGAAAACCATGGCGTTTCCACGGAATGTCTTCTCTAAGTTTGCACAAAACAGCTGGGAATAGCAAGAAAGAAAAACATTTTTGATAAGTACTTAGTTAAAAGAACTTTGAGGTTTTTTTTTTGGAATAGGTTTCATTATGTCACTTGAGGAAACTCCGATACACTTTTTGGGGTTGAAACTTTAAAAGAAACCCCTTACGTTCTCGTAAACTAACGTGAAAAAAGTATCCTCTTGTTACATGAGTGAAATCTTAATCTACACTGAATTGTCAAAAGTAATTTGGAAGAGAGGTTAAAATAGAGGTGGGTCTTCAGAGAGAAGAAATGGTTAAACCAGTAAAAATGCAAAATCAAATTAAAACAAATATGGTTTCCAAAATCTAAAAATCTTATTGGTCTACTAAAGGAACCAACATCTAGCGTGAAATGATTTTCGGAACTACTGAAAGCCGCAACAAGGCATGCCGGTATCGCTGTAACGCATGCCGTCAGAAGCGCGGCGGAGATCTTCAAATGTTTTTTTGATAGCGGGATTTTACCGAAAGTAGGCATAAACCGGGGTTAAATAAACAAATAATTTAAAAATTTATGAAAATTCTCAGAAGTCAGTAAAAAGATTATTTGATGTTT
Organism: Listronotus bonariensis; assembly: GCA_014170235.1. Lineage (NCBI taxonomy): Eukaryota > Metazoa > Arthropoda > Insecta > Coleoptera > Curculionidae > Listronotus > Listronotus bonariensis. Next base: position 3,412 of record JACEGR010002489.1, on the reverse strand, counting down.
ATAAGGATGTAAATTTGAATTATTTGCAACTTGGTAAGAAAATAGAAAGTTTTCGCAACACCACCTAAATCTTTAAAAATATTAGCTTACCATTGTACACCAAGCTCGAATAATGTCTTGCACGACATAAGCTGCGTGCGATATTTTGGGCTTGCCGCGGTATTTCTTGCTTGTTGTGCGAAATATTATATGGCATATCAAACCACACTAACCAAAGTAAAATAAAAACGGACCGAAATTACAATAGGTAGGCAACTACTTGTTGCTTGTTTGATGTTTAATCTCAACGATTTAAAAGTAAATTCCGTTCAAGATGTAACTAAGTGTCAAATTACCCTGTTTATAGGCTTAAAATTCTCTGTAACTTGCACCACATCAATAACAACCTAATTTAACTATAAACAATAAAAACTAAACTTATGCAAAAGTTACAATGACTAAAAAGCAAAAAATTACACGAATTGCCTAGAAAATTACCAAAAATATATTTTAGTGCTGGGTGTTCCTTAAACACATGCTAATATTGTAGGGGGTGTTTCTTGGACTTATTTGAAGAAATAAACTTCACATGAACATATTATGTCCTAAACGTCTTAACTTTTGAGATTAGAGTGTTAAAATAAGAAAAATAAATAACTGAAAAATTTCAAAAACAATTATTTTTGTGAAAACTGTCATACCGGATATAAACCTTATTTAAATAAGCATTATAATCTTTAAAAGAAAAACTTCCCGCAATGCATCTTTCATGGTCTAAAAATATGAAATCAAGTGTGTTGGATATTGTACCTTTACCTTTATCGAATAATAAAAAATGATAGTATGTTGAGAACACAAAAAATGTATGAATGTTTATATTTGCATTTTGTATCATTTCCAGTTCAGTTAGAAATAAACCTTATTTAGTATTAGTACGTGCGTCTTTTATTTGTTAGGCTTATTCAAAATAATAATCCTAATACATACCAATTGGCGACGAGGTTTTCGAAACTCACATTAGTAGTATTAGAAAGTTATACATATTTACGTGGCGTGTAAAATCGGTAATAGTGAAATTTTGCAAAATGGCTCTGCCGACGGAACCTAAAACCGAATTTGTGGGATTATTAGGATCACTAAGCCATTTTGACCCTAAAATTTCGAACTTTGCAGTTTTTAGCGAGAGAATTAAACAGTTTTTTATTGCTAATAATATAAGTGACTCGGAGAGAAAAAAGGCCATTTTATTAAATACCTTGTCTGAAGAATGTTATATTTTGGTCAGAAATCTTTGTGTACCTCATTTACCCGAAGATAAAACCTATAATGAACTGGTTTCATTACTAAGTGACCATCTTTCGCCTGTAAAGTCATATTTTGCAGAGAGACTTAAATTTTATACGAGTAAACGCATGCAAAATGAATCAGTATCAGAATGGGAAGCAAAAGTTAAAGCATTGGCATCAACCTGTGGTTTTGAAGCTGAATTACCAGTGGTAATGCAAGACGTTTTCATTATTGGTATTAACGATGAGAAAATAATGGATCGCATTTTTGAAGAAAACGCTACGTCCGTGTCTTGTTAAAGTGGCCCTATCCAAGGAGTCTGCTTTAAAGGAACATAGTGTAAGAGAAAGTTTAGGTGTTGTGGTGAAAAATGAACCTTTAAATTTTCAAGATCACGCAAACCGAGGACCACAGTGGAAAAACCAATTTAGTGAACGTTCCGTTGAAAGGGATGGCCGCAGAGGAGGAGCTGAACAGCAAGCAGGCGGTTCAGGTATAAAAACAAGTCAGCAACAATCAAGTAAGTGCAATGTTTGTGGCCGAAATAATCATTTAGCTCGCGAGTGTGCTTTTAAAAATTATAAATGTGGCATAAAAGGGCATTTAGCGCCCCAATGTAAGCGTTTTTCAAATAATTTTTTAACAGATAATACTTCTAACCAGGATTCAGATAGTGACAGGTCTGATTTTATGGGTAATATTAGAGACTTAAATTTTTGTGACATTGATAGTATGGGTAATATAAAACCAACTTATGTAAATTTAATAGTAGAAAATATTCCTATTAGTTTTGAGGCAGATTCTGGGTTTGCGCACAGCGCCGTTTCGTAAAAATTGTACTTAAAACACTTTGAAGACATAAAAATGTCCGAAAATGATTTAGCTTTAAGAGACTATGTAGGCCTTACTTTTCAACCTTTAGGTTATCTTAATTTAAATGTAATTTTTGAAAAGAAATGTTTTATTTTAAAAACATATGTTATAAAAAACGGTGAACCACCGTTAAATGGCAGGAATGGGTTAAACATGTTAAATTTAGGGATAACCAAATTAAATTATGGTGAGAGTAGTTTTCAAATTAAAACGTCTAAGATTGTTAATCAAAATTTTGTTGGTAACACAATGATTAAAAATAATCCTTCCATTATAGCTCAATTGTTACATAAATATGAGTGCATCTTTGATGATAAACTGGGAGCTTTCAACAAATTTAAAGTCTCGCTTCCATTAAAAGAGGGTGCAGCCCCAAAATTTTACAAAGCCAAGCCAGTGCCATTCGCTCTTAAACCTCAAATCGAGAACGAAATAAATAGATTAGTTAATAAAGGTGTTTTAGTGCCTACAGTGTTCTCAGATTGGGCTACCCCTATAGTGTCCGTTTTGAAGTCAAATGGCAACATCCGTATATGCGGTGACTTTAAAATAACTCTTAATCCTCAGCTTTTAGATCAGCATTTTCCTTTACCCGGCATAGAATACTTATTTTTCAAGTTACAAGGTGGTGATAAGTTTTCAAAAATAGATTTATCAGATGCATACCCACAAATTATTTTAAATGAGGAATCACGTAAACTTGTCACCATCTCAACTCATAAAGGTCTTTTTTCATATACACGATTGCCCTATGGCATTAAAACCGCACCCGCTATTTTTCAGCAAATAATGGAGCAAATGTTTCAAATGGAAGGAGTAGCTTGTTTTATTGACGATATTTTAGTTACTGGAAAGAATGATAAAGAACATATCGAGCGTTTAGATAAAGTTTTTTAAAGATTGCAAGAATGTGGGTTAAAAGTAAGAAAGGAAAAAAGTAGTTTTTTTTCAAAAATCCGTTAAGTATTTAGGACACGAAATAGATAAAAACGGTCTTCACACGTCTAATGAAAGAGTTTTGGCGATTAAAAACGTTCAAGTACCTAAAACGGTAACCGAATTAAAATCATTTTTAGGCATGATAAACTTTTATTGTCGTTTTATACCAAACGCATCCGATGTTTTAAAACCATTATACCGGTTATTAAAAAAGACGCAAAATGGTGCTGGACACCAGAGTGCGCAAATAGTTTTGAAAAAGCTAAAAATATTTTGCTTTCCTCGAGAGTTCTTGCTCACTTTGATCCAAAACAGAAAATTAAGCTAACAGTTT